>JPJZ01001223.1:0-127124 GCA_000750815.1 Pseudogymnoascus sp. VKM F-4516 (FW-969) | reverse complement strand
GAGGTGGTGGTGGTTGAGAGGGAGCGGATGGCTCGGGGGGTGATGCGGGAGGACATGATTGAGTGTGGTGAGAGTTTGTTGAGTGGTGATTGAGGACTGGACGATGATGCAGTTCTTCTTCTTGTGATAACGGAGACGACGGAACGACTTGAGGTTATAGGACAGGAATCCGATGAAATGTGATGAATGAATCCAGAGAAGGAAATGAAGAAGAAGAAGTAGAAGCAGGAGATGTGGGAGATACAATACTATTACTGGATGTAACACAGCAGGATTACGGACCTAGAACGGACTGTACGGACTCTGGCTGGATGCACCTTCCAATGGGTGAGAGGGGGTGTGTTCCCAAACCGGAAGCGTGTGATTCGTTGAGATGTTGACTTACCTCACTCACCACCGAAGATCGTGGTGTGGAGGTATCAGATACAACGGACATACATGCGCGAAGAGAGGGGGAGGTAGTGGGTACACCGCTCTCCGAGACGAGGAGGCGGGTGAGGAGTGTATGGGATACTTTGAGGATAGAGGAGAGATGTACGCGTACCACTGCTCCCCGTGCGCTGCTGTGTAATGCTGTATTATGCATTACTGTACTCTCCAGTCCCAGCGCTCCCTCTCATCACCCTCCACCGCCAGACCGCCACCAAAAACCCCCAGACCGCCATCTCATCTCAACAAAATACCCCCAGCGCACGAGCGCCTGGAACGAGGTCTCTGTTCTGGGAAGGGGGAGGGGGGGTTCGGGGAGTTCTAGGATGCTTCAGTGGGTTGAGAGTGACGGGGGTTGAGAGCTTGTGTGGATCCAGCGCTTTCTCTCCTCTGGGCGTAGACTGGGCAAGTAGCGTGCGGTATCGGGGACATGTACCCCACAGTGACCGGAGTGATGGGCGGTGATGGGTCTTGGCGGGAGAGGGTTGGGGAAGGGATCTGTGAGGTGGTGGTGGTCACGGGTTCAACAACGGGGGAGGAACAGGGGAAGACAAGGTATAGTAGGGTAGGGGTAGAAGGAAACGGGGATTGTCTCCGGGTTATTTACGGTTCCTCAACGGTCTTGGGAAAAACAAATGTACACTATTCACTACTAGGGATTATATAGTACAATATCAATGTCATGTGCTCTCTTCCTCCCCCTCTCTTTCTGTTGCCTTGTCTCGTTGAGTCTCGTTGAGTACTACTAGTAATCTTGTATTGGTTGTATAATCAATCCACCTGCAAATATATATACCTAAAAAAAAGGCCATCCCGAGGGTATCTATCTTTCTCTTTCTCTTTCTCTCTCTTTAACGAGATGGCCGTGGTGGCTCACTTGCTTCCGACGCCCATGCCGCAGTCCCTCCTTCCTTCTCCTCCGTGTGTGCTTTCTCTCCATTAGAGGTATGCTGGGATGGGCCGCCCGCTTTCCATTTCCATATTCATTTTGTCTCCGGGCATGCACATGCTGCCATCCCTTTCCTCCCTTCTCATCATCTTCAAATACGCCGGTTCTTTGCAAAGCCGTTCCTCATAAACGACCACGCAACCGACACAAGTCAATCTATCACCACCTAGTTTCAACGAACCAGGTACGTTTTCTCCGCCCTCAACCCACTCAATCCGTCTTCCAATGCCCCGTCAAACTCCCATCCGTATCCTCCTTCCCCAAATACAGCTCAAAAGCATACAACGCCATCGTCGCCGCCACATTAACCCACCGCCACACATTCCCCGCCGCATTCCCCCCCTGCAGCGTCCACCACGCCGCCGCCTGCCCATTCTCCGACAGCGTCGAGAAATGCTGCATCAGCAGACTCGTGTACACCGCCACCAGGATCGACGGGCTGAACCAGCTGAGCACGCCCAGGAACCAGCCCGCTCCGTCGTCGTCCTCGAGAGTCGGCTCGTGCGAGAGGCCGCGGGCGCCGGAGTCGCGGACGGATGGGATGATGCGTGTGGCGGCGTAGAAGACGAAGATGCGGTAGGCGAGGGAGATGATCACGGAGGGCGTGATAGTCTGGAAGGCGGCGTGGAGGAAAGTGAAGCTCGAGTGTACGGCTGAGGGGAGGGTGGAGAGGAGGTGGATGAGGGTTGAGTACGAGGCCATGATGATTGGTGGGAAGGGCGGGAACTCTGGCTGCGTTTCGGCTGCTGTTGCTGCTGCTGCCGCGGCGGCCTCGGGCGACGGTAGGTAGTCGGTGAAGATCTGGTATATGCAGAGGACGACGTATGCGAAGAGCAGCGAGCTCTCGACTGGGTTGCCACGCCCGCTACCGATGCCCCATGCGCAGAGGAATACGGCTGTTGTAATCGTAACACCGATGAGTGTAGCATCGACGTTTCCGATCTCGGGGAAGTTCGTGATGCGCCAGAGGAAGTAGACTGAGCTCGAGATGATCGAAGCGGATAATATGAGGAGACCGATCTGGGTCTGTTAGTGACGTCCACTACATCGAACAGTTGGAGAGACTTACCATCCACGAATCACTGCGTCCTCTATTAACAAGCCACCTTGTAATCTGGCCCGCGGCCTGGATCACCAACAAGCTGCAAAATCCTTCTGCGAGCTGGAAAAACGGCGTCGAGTACGTCAAGACCTTATCCCAAGTTCCCACCGTCAAGACATCATAGAACCCACCCGGTCCAAAGATCCACTCCGTAACACTCGTCTCCTTCGACCTCTTCCCCCCAAAAGTCTTCGCCAACCAATCCCCACCCGTATTCGAGTCCACCGTAAAGCGATTCAAGCTCCAAATCAACAGCGCCGGAATGATGACCCACTGCGTCACACCCACAATCTGCACGAGCGCATACCTGAATATCGACTTCTTCGGCGTCACGATCCTTAGCGTCGAGTACGCAAAGTAGAAGCAGAACAGCGCCAGCGAGTGCGCGAGCCCGCTGTCTCGCCCGCCGACATCGAAGGCGATGGGGATCGAGAGGATGATGGAGAGGAGGAACACGGCCGACGCGATGAGTCGGAAGATTAACCACATAGCGCGCTGTGGCGCCGAGCGTGCGGAGGTGCGCGCCCAGCTGCTGAGGAGGGGTGGTTGGTTATGCGAGGTTGGTGAAGCCGCGGTGCTGGGGTGGTGCTGCGCAGCTTGGGCGAAGAGATTTTGTCGTTGATGATCACGACGCGGAGAAGGCGTGGTGGGAGGTGTGTTGGCGGAGGTTGTTGCGTGGTGATGGTGATGTGTTGGTTGGAAATAATTTTTTTCTCGTTCTTGGAGTAGCTCCCCCCTCTTATCAAGCTTTATCTTGTGGACAGGGGATGTTGAAGTCCGTGTTGTCGGTGAAGGGATCAAAGGTTTCAGGCGCGGTGGGCTTAGCTTTGTTTCTTTGTCGCAACGAAAAAGCGGTTTTTTGGTGGCTTGGAAGGAGAGATGTCGGATCAGTTTTGGTCGCGTCGTTGTTGGCTAATAAGGTATCATTTACTTATGGAGACGGGAAGAAGAAGGCTTGGGGTGTTTGTTGTTTTGTGTTGTTGATGGGTGGTGGTTAGGTGGTTAGCAGCCTTGGGGGGCAGATGAAGGTTCTCGTCCAATACAAGTCGCGTGTTCGTTCGTTGTTCCTGGGATTAACTGGGATAACAACCTGGCTAATTCGAGATTATCGACCCTTGTTCTGCGTATTGGCCGCCACACAGAAAATGGGCTGGATCCAGCAGGGCATCAATTTTCCGATTCGAGAGAGTACATGGTATATCATTCGTAAATCATCTGAAATTCACTATGCAGGTTAACTATATGATCTACTTGATATTACAACTTGTCCAAAGGAGCTTCGTAGCTGTCTGTTAAGAATTTGACAGCTATGCACCAAGCTCCGTAGTTTGTGCGCCAAGCTCAAGGAATTTCTCCGAAAATGTTACAAACCTTATTTGTAGCCTTATATATCAGGCGTCCATTTTTTCATTGACGTTGTTGTGTGTGGTGAATGTTTGGCGGGGTATCTTTAACAAGCTCACCGAAGCTCAAAATTACTTCTTCGTTGCATTCCAAGTCACCTTCCTCACTTTCCCACCATAATTACAACACACAAACGCCCGAGAAGCATCTCCAACGTTCACCCCAATTTGTATGCTTCGTAACGCAGTCAAAATGGCCGAAACCACCGCAAAGCGTCTCAAGACAGACATCTCCATTGGCACTCACAATGGCCATTTCCACGCCGACGAGGCCCTCGCAGTCTACATGCTTCGTCTCCTCCCCGCCTACCAGTCCGCCAGCCTAGTCCGCACGCGCGACCCCGCCCTCCTCGCAAACTGCCACACCGTCGTCGACGTCGGCGGCGAGTACGACGCAACCCGCAACCTCTTCGACCACCACCAGCGCACCTTCACCACCACCTTCCCCAACCGCCCCACCAAGCTCTCCTCCGCGGGACTGGTCTACATGCACTTCGGCAAAGCGATCATCGCGCAGCGCCTCGGCGTCGACGAGTCCGCGGACGAAGTCAACATCCTCTGGAACAAGATCTACGAGGACTTCATCGAAGCGCTCGACGCGCACGACAACGGCATCAGCGCCTACGACACCAAGTCCCTCCAAGCTGCCGGCATCGAGAAGCGCTTCTCGGACGGAGGCTTCACGCTGGGCGCCATGGTCGGCCGTCTGAACCCTAACTGGAACGATCCTCGCCCCTCTGACCCAGCCGCATGGCAGGCAATCGAAGACGAGAAGTTCGCCAAGGCGTCGACGAAGATTGGTGCAGAGTTCAGCAGCACCCTCGACTACCTCACCCAGTCGTGGCTGCCGGCTCGTGAGATCGTGCGTGGGGCGTTCGCGAAGAGGCTGGATTACGATGCCCAGGGCAGGATATTGGTCTTTGATGGTCAATCCGTGCCGTGGAAGGATCACTTGTACAGACTTGAGGCTGAGCAGGGCGGCGACGAGAAAGTCGTGTATGTGCTGTACCCCGAGAGCCCCGCGCCGGGAGCGAAGTGGCGCATCCAGGCCGTCAGCGTGACGACCGACTCGTTTGAGAGCCGCAAGCCGCTGCCGGAGAACTGGAGGGGTTTCAGAGACGAGGCGCTTGATGAGATTACTGGTGTTCCAGGGGGTGTGTTCGTGCACGCTGCTGGGTTCATTGGTGGTAACAAGACGTTTGAGGGCGCTATCGCCATGGCCAGGAAGGCTTTGGAGTAAATTGCGAAGCTGGGGAAGCTTAAAATGCACGACGTGATGTAGTTGAAGCTAAGGGGTAAAAAAATCTATAGAATCTACCAAAACAGTCCTGGGTCAAGGGGCGTTGGGGATAATCATTGTATGGCGTTGGGCTCTGGCAAAAGCAAGGCACTTGACAGTCATCATGACTTCTAAAATCGAAAATCGCGATGGAATACTCTATTACCCTCATACAGACGCTCGGTATGGCTGCGATAGTCGCTCTCACGCCCAGCAGAGCGTCATTGCGATTATCGCAGCCGTATAGAGTACGTAGATTAATAACACATCGTCATTTCGCGACTAAGAGGATCCCGTTCATTGCATGAATTTCAGTCTTGTGACATATATTAACGCCCACCCAATCGACACGCTGAACACGCGACAACGCATGAAGAAGCCCCCCCCATAATTCGAAACATAGCAAGAAAAACAAAAAGCCGTTAAGATGTTCTCATTCAGGTGTAGTAGAAGAAAAAGCCATTACAAAAGCTTTCTGAGACCGTTATTTGCCATGCGTGACGTTGCTTGCACCTGGCCCACGGGAACCGATATACAGTAAAAGGAAATCGTGAACGTGAAGTCAAGTAAAAAGGCCAGTAAGGCGACGGCGGTAATAAAAAAAAGGTCATCAATCAATCAGTAGACACAGCAGCCGTCATCGCGGTCTGCGGAAAACTCCAGCTACGCCTCCCCTCCCAATCCATCCCTCTCGCATTCATGTCCATCCCCACAAATCCATCCGTCCACGAAACATAAAGCTTCCAGAATCCCGTAATCGCCGAGGTACCAATGCCGTCCCCGTCCACGCCGTCTCGACTTTTTTGGTATTTATTTCGCCAATTTGTTGTATCAGATCCGGACATTCGGGCTTTAGGACCCAGGTTGCATATTGAATCCCTCAGTAGCCCATTCACTCTCTTCACATCTCCCAAGTTGACATCCCTCCTAACTCATCTCCTAATCGGGATCCCCTCTCCCACCGCCGGCGGAGAAACCGAAGGTCCCCTAGGAACATTCTCCTTCCCCTCCTTCCCCTCCGCATCATCCACACTGGTCTCCCTATTCAAGAAACTGCTCTCCTTAACCGGGCTCCCGCTCGCCAACCCACCCGCAACGCCCATCTGGACATTCCCGTTGCCCGAGCCGCCGTTGACGCCACTGACGCCGGGCGAGGTGAGGTGCGGGATGTTCTCGGGGAGGGGGTGTTCGGAGCCGACGCTGCCGGTGTCGACGCTCGAGGCCTTGCCGGCTTTGGAGAGGGCGTAGTCGCCGCTGTCGAAGTATTTGCGGTCTTTGAGCTGCTTGGCGAGGTGGTCGGCTTTGGAGGGGAGCTTGCCGTACATGCGGAAGAGACGTTGCTCGTCGGGGCTGAGGGACTGTGAGGAGTAGGGTTAGTGCTTGTCTACTTTGAGAACAGAAAGGTGAGGGAGGATTGTGAGGTGGGGTGGTGATGGTGGTGGTAGCGGGGTGAACTTACGGCGATGTCGACTTTGTTCTTCTGGTGGGGATTCATGGTTGCGGTTTTTTTCGTTGGTGAGGTTTATTCGGAGGTTATCGAGGCGTAGACAACGTATTTAAATGGTTTGCTTGTTTGTTTTGGGCTGGCCAAATGTTTGGAAGTTGGATTGAGTGTACGACTGTCGATTCCCTGTCGTTTGTTGTGGATCGTTGACGACGATGATGGCGTCCAAACAAATCGCTCGGCCAGCGGCAGGGATTAGCCCAGTCGGTAGCTGATGAATGTATATTGGATAAGGTCAACGGCTTATACTGGCGTGATTGAGAGAGTGATGTTGTCAACGTGAAACAATAGAATTTTGCTCAAATGACCCGAATCCTGTAAACGGAGAAAAAATCGGTAATTTTGGAGTATATAAATGGAGTTGGAAGTTGTATTGGACGTTTATGCATGAAGATGAAAGTAGAAGAGGGGTTAAAGTCGAGACGTTATGCTTGGGCTCAGACTCCCGACCAGTGTGTGTGGATGGATGGGTGTGTTGCGGGTTGTACGGGTGTGGGTGTGGGTGTGGGTGTGGGATGTGATGGGGTGGGATGGGAAAGTGTGGGTGTACGTACTATTGGGAGAGGAATTTCAGCCACTGAGGCTGGTGAGCCAGAGCGGGTGTGGCGGGATCATTGTGTGGATTGTGTGGAGACGAATTGCCGATATACTAAAAAAGATCATAGAAACGGCCCATTAACACGGGATTACATCAAGAAAGGGAATTAGCAGCAGGAACGGACAACTTCTAGCTTCACGCCGGATCATAATGTAAGAGGCATTATTTCCCCATCCTCGCTTTCCCATTCGAGCATCCAGGTTTCCCCATTCGTTGTTCACGGGCTAAACCATTACATAGAATCTTCAGCTCACTGGACTTGCACGCTTTTCTAATATTTGAAGAAGCACAATTGCCACCGTCACCGCCTTCCTCCCGCCCTGCATTTTTCGCAGATAACTCCCTCCAGGCGAAGCTTCGGAACCAAACCCCAGACCAAACTATACGCGCGCCAATGGCGTCCACCGGAAAGACGTACATCGTCGAGCACCTTGACGATGAGCTCGGTGCATGGTCAGAGTTGGAGTATATGACCATTGCCAAGGAGTCCCACGAGAATGGATCAGCCTTCTTCCTTACGTCAGTCCCAGCATCGCTAGAGCTGCCGGAGCGGCTCAAGACCCTCCCTGGGTTTGTGGCGAAGCCAGAGAGCGTGGAGGAGCTGTATCCAGAAAAGAGCCGTGTTTGTCTGCTGGACCCATCTGCGACCAAGGAGCTGTCTCCCGAGGATGGTGATACATTTGATGTGTTCCTATTCGGTGGTATCCTTGGTATGACATAGCTTCATTTTGATTTTTATACGGAGGAAGTTTTACTCGGTTACTGACTTCGCGAAGGTGACGACCCGCCAAGAGACCGAACTTCTGAACTCAGAAAGAAAGGGTTTGAGGGACGCCGCTTGGGCGCTATGCAGATGACTACCGATACTGCCGTTAGAGTGACAAGAATTGTTACCCAAGGCAGAAGTATGTCATGCGTACTATCCCGATGGGGTCTATTACTAACTGCGTCGCAGCTCCCTTGGAAGAAATCCCATGGATAGACAACCCTGAGATCAAGGTCAGCAGGGTTGAGAGTGTCGAGATGCCATTCCGCTACGTCAAGGGGAAGAATGGAGAAATCACTGTGCCTGAGGTAAGTTGCGAGACACTTTAGTCCTTTAGCTTTATCACTGGCCTTACTGACTGTGTTTAGGGAATGATCGATTTGATCAAGGCAGATTCCGAGAAGGGCTTTGGAGACCTATTTTGAGCCATATAGTCCTATGGTGCCATATTAAAGCCATGTGCCACAAGGCATGTGCCTGGTTTTATAGTGCAGGTCGGCCCAATGGGTTATAGAGGGGTTGGCAACTGGATGCCGGGGCCAACGGGGAGAGCATGCTGAAAGTAAAAGGAGCCTGGGGACTACAGATCATCGAACTCCCGTAGCTTATATGACTTGAGTCGCATCAGTTATCATCTGTCCGAGGACTTTACTCCTGCATTAAGCGGCCAAGCATAGCAGCATACATAGTAGACTTTCATAGATCTATTATACATGTATGCTTCAGGCATTTCCCGGCTATTTTCTCACACATCCATATTGCACGCATGGAGGATATGAACGCCAAAATAGCAATATAGAAACCGGTGGACCAAGTGATATAAATTGTAGCTACTGCTACTAACGTTTAGTAATCTGGCAATACTCCGCTGCCAATGATGCTTGGGGCAGGTTGCGTGGGGCGACGCCTGGAGAACTGGAGCATCACATACCTACACCTGGCTGTGACAGCCTGCTCAAGCTAGAATATTTTACATAAGACCATCTCACCGTCGTAGTTACTGCCGTTGCCGGTGCTTCTCGTTGTCATTTACTTCTCGCTGTCGCTTCCTTTCGCTGCCTGTACTCTCACCGCCAACCCGCCACGTCGCAGTCATCGGCCGATGAAAGAGCGCCCCCCGCAAAACTATGTGGAGCACAGAGTCAGGAGGGGTTGGACCTGATCATCCAAGTACATCAAATGGCTCTGGATTGTACATTGGTAGATTCAGGGCTGATGCCAATGTATGGCCTTTTTCAGCCACTGGGTCTTGAGTCTGCCATGTAGCCAGACAGCCATTCTTCCCTGGATGCTTCGTCGAGATTGTTCTTCCTTGAATTTCATCATATCACATTAAAGAAAACTCTATGCTAAGTAGTGGTACATTCCGCGCCATGCTATATAACAGAAAGAAAATATACTCGTAGCTCGAAACATTCGTATGAACAGTCGCCCTCCTCACTTCTCTATCCCCTTCCCCTTATCCATGCCATTCCCATACACCCTTCCATCCTCATCCTCACTATCACTCCCCATATCAAACGACTCCTCAACAGAAGCATGAGCCCCCTGCCCCGGCGGCCTCAAATGCAGCTCTTCCAGCTCCTCATCCTCAAAACTCCCCGTCTCCACATCACCCCTCTTATGCCTCGAATTCTCCAACCCCAACGCGCCCCTCAGCCGCTCCGAGCTCCCCTCCATCGACCCCCCAAACAATCCCGCGTACCCAGCCCGCTTCCTCCTCTCGCGCCAGATGTACCAGCCAAACGCCGCAGCGGCAATAATAACAACCACCAGCGCCACCTCGCCCGACTTATAGTACGCGCTCCACTTCGCCGCGTTGAGCTTCTCCTTCTCAGTCTCCTGCGCGAGGGTGCTGTTAGGGTGCGCGCCAACGCTCGTCTCGAGGCCCTTCTCGCCGTCGATGCGGCTGTCGGTTGGCTTGCCGCCAATGTTCGCAATGTCGACCTGCATGAAGCGGTCGAGCATGTCGCGTGTGCGCCTCGCGTAGTCGAAGGGAACCATGTGACTGCTGTTATGAAAGAGGACATAGGTGAGGTTGCGCGCCTCCTGGTAAAAGCCCGCGGTCTCGCCCTCAAAGGTCCAGGAGCGACGCGGCGCCCAGGAGCCGGGTGAGACTTCGAATCCCTTGCCGCCGTTCCATTCCATGTTGTTGATGAGGTCCTCGGTACCGATGTGGTTGCAGATCAGGTCTTGTTCGCCCGAGAAGAGGACAATGGGGACCTCGGCGAGAATTTCGGGTAGGATCTGGTAGGATGGCTTGGAATCCTTGAGGCGAATGGCACCGCCGACAGCGCTGTTGCATTCGGTCCAGGCGGGTTGCTGAATCTCCCCCATGTTTAGTGCTTTGAGGACGTCTGGGCGAGCAAGGTATGGCTCTACATGCTTGAGGTCCGGGGGCCAGTTCATGCCACAGCTTGGGTATGTGTCTTTCAGGCGAATATCGTACATGTTCACGCATTCCATATTGCCGTCGGGACCCTTGACCTGGGTTAATCTCAATATCTCCTGTAGGATTTTTTCGCATGCCATCGTGTCGATGCGGTTCGCACCGTCATTCTTGTCGAGATCGTCTATGCAGATTTTCTGCTGGCTTTCGATTGATTTGGCGATGTCAGTTCCTCCGGTTATGAGGCCTGATTTGTATGCATAGGCCAAGTATGCCGGATATTGGTCGATAGGGGAGATCCAGCCGTTTCCGATGAGCAATCCTTTGAGGATCCATTTGTGTACCGGAGACTTCTTGTTGCGGTCCATGATAGCCTTTGCGATGTACGGGATGTGCTGGCCGGCGTACGACTCGCCCGCGATGTATAGCTATTGTTATTAGCTTCGTAACCCCATCGAGTAACCATGTACAGTGTCTTAAACTTACATCGTCGTGCTCATACTCTGGGAAAAGTTTGAACCACTTCTCCAGGAAGGTAATAAACTGATCTGCCATTTCCTGCAAGCTTTGGACGTAACTGTCCGTGTCGGCGTAACTGAACCCTGTGCCCACTGGGTTATCCACAAACATGATATTTGCAAACTCATCCCAAGATCCGTCGTTGTATTCGAGGGTCGAATCATCCTTCAGTCTGTATGGGCCAATTTCCATCAAAGCGCCATCTTCAGAACTGCACCCGGGGCCACCATTGAGCCAGATCACTGTCCGTTGCCTATTCGCGATGTGCCGGTTTTGGTAATGCCAAAAGAATAGATTGCCATTGTGTTCTGGGTCGACTTCGACGAAACTGTACGGCGATCAATTAGCAACGAAGCAGACAGACACCTTGGGAGACATACCCTGCGTGCATCTTCAATAAGGGACCTTCCGGAGCGCCAGGCAACGAATGAACAAAGTAATCCCCGGCAGCCTTTTCAGCCACTGCTATTGACGGCAGCGACAGCATTGATAGAATAGCGCATATCGATAGACCTGTGCCCCTTAACCCCCCAAGCGGGAGAGAGGAGAGACGCATCTTCGCGCCCAGCTCTGTGTAACGCAGCTACCAGTGTCGTTTTGGTCGATAACGCGACTAAGGGCTCTTCTCGCAGCGAGATATCATCTGTGTGTGAAGTTATCTTCGCAATACTATAGTCGGGAAATTGTTGTTTCGTTGTCGTCGGAGGATGGCAATTAAAATATGTCCAGAAAGGACAGCATACGACGCTTGGGTCGTCTGGTGTATTAAAGCCACAGTGACCCCAAATCAGCCCGTGCTCAGCCACATAAGGCGGCCTGGGCACGGACCATAAACGCGGGAGTGCCCAGGGGCTCTTGGCAGAGCGAACCCCGCCGGTAGTCGTGCCTGCCGCCGGAGAGGCTGGAGAGAGATTGTTCATAATGGCACTATTTACAGTAGCTATAATTAAATAAATGCTCTTTATTACTCGGGGAAATATTGATTAAGCTATTTGCTAAAAAAGAATAGCAAATTGGTAATTTGTATCAACTTGAATATTAGTATTAATTATCCGCTGAAGACGAAATGGATGCCTAAGGAGGGGTTTTATTCAGCTGAAAATAGACGTTGATAGAGTCAATTGATTTTCTTGATTTATGTACAATTTTAATAACTGGCTGATTGAATAATTCTATAATTTCTGGATTATTTAGAGTTTGATATTTTCTTACGGTTGCTGTGGACAGCCGGAGGTTCTTCAGGATTTGGGAGCTGATCTCGAAATAATTGGCTGTTATTTACAGTCCTTTCCTCCAACTCTCGGGCGGCACGACTACGGCCTTCAACAATCTACACAGCAGAGCACAGCAGGCCCTTTGTACCGTATCCACAATGTCAACTTCGATGGACCTTCTGAGCGTTGAGCTGCTCGATAATATCGTCAGCTTCGTGCAGCCCCGCTCAGCTCTCTTCGAGCTTGCTCTGGTGTCCCGGAACTTCAACTCTCTGGTCACGCCCCATCTTTACCAGCACATATTTCTAGACTCGAACAGCTCCGACGGCGGCAACAGGCACATACTTCCTTTAACGTTTCTCATCCTGCAAAAGCCATCTATCGCCTCTCTCGTTAGATCATTCACATTCCGTGGCAGCTTTCAAGATGAGGAATCTTGGTCTGGTCCTGGTGATACCGATGATGATTCGCGATTGCCCTGGCCTGAACACCCTGATCGTGAGAACATTCTAAGGCGGCTTATTAAGAAAATTTCTCACTCCGAAGAAGAAGAGGACGAGTGGCTCGAGAAAGTACTGCCTCAATATGCGCCATGGGACGATGCCATATTCTCTCTCCTTCTCATATCCTTGCCGAACTTGCGTCGACTGGATTTAGAGATTACCAATCATCACGTCGACTTCCTCGAGCGCATCTTCAACAGGATTGCCTCCTCCGAGCCGCCCTTCGATGTCAATCCAGTTTTTACTCAGCTCAGCGACATTATGATTGCTGGTAACGACGACCGATACCCGACGGACTACGTCCTCTTGCATCCATGCTGCAGATTCCCAGCCATCAAGCGACTCTATGGACACCGCCTCGGAGCCGAGGAAGACAGCCCTCATTTAAGTGAGATTACGAGTGTACCCTCTCCGACCGAGACATCAGAGCTCCTAGGTTCTAAACTACACACCGATGGCCGTTTTCAATCAAGCGGGCTTAACAATCCCACCTCTACAATCGAAACGTTTGAGCTCCGCGATTCTAAACTGCATCTTAGCGACCTTCCCATCATCCTGCGCGCTCTCAAGTCTCCGGAAAATCTTATATGCCAGATCGGCAACTCTTGGGCTTGGACCCCTATCCGGACGCCCGATATTCTCTCCGCCCTTTTAATCCATGCGACCTCTGTACGACGCCTTGCGCTCGACCATGAGGACTATTATCCCTTTGAAGAAGGCGTTGGACCCGACGACAACGCTGACCCCGTCTTATTCATCAGATTCATTGCCCTCACTCACCTGCGTGTGGCTCCCGTATTCCTTTTCGGACACGCGGACATGTTTAATGCGCCTGAGTCTGAGTCTGTGGACGAGGATGCGATGTTGAATAGGCTTCGCGGGGCACTCCCACTAACTTTAGAGAGCCTCTATGTCACGCACGCGGAATTCGTGTTCAGTAATGAACATGCACACCTTGCAAAGGCATTTGAGATATTACTACAGCATAAAGAATGCGTTCCCCACCTACGCGAGATAGTGTTTGAAGGAGCTCTTGAAAAAGAGAAGAGTAGACGGCGTGCGGGTGAAATGATAAGCGTTGCGAAGGAGATGGGGTTGGATGCGAGGGTGATACATCGTACACACTATGAGTATGATAGGCAGAGGGGATGGGGATGGGATGAGGAGGAAAGCTTTGAAATGTGCATGCATAATGATATTGGCGAGAAAGTCCAGCTGTTTCCACAGCCGCCTTTGAAGTGGCAATGATAGGGGACTGCAAACAAAAGCAGCGGTAATGGGATTATTATGTTGAAATCAAAGGAAGAGAATGGCTTCATTGTATATTTCATTTATCATGTCGAATGTTTTTGGGGAAATATGAGTTATGTATTCTTTCTGTGCTTGTATTTTGGTGAACACGTACTTCAAGCAATGCTTACAATACGGATATGGGAAGCGCAGTTGGACTGTACTTCTATATGGCGTGGCGAGATACAAAGACAGCGATTACAGGTTCGGGAAACCAGGCGAAGGGCGGCTAGCCGAACTACACTATAAGCCTTCAAAAGCACCGAATTTGTGATATCCTACCTACTAATCGCTGTGTGTATCTTGTCAATATGGATGGAAAGCCATGGACTTGCGGGTTGAGATATCACCAAACCAGATCCACGCCAAAGCGAGCCTACGTATATTATTTCTATGCATACACTGGCAAGATGGTGAGAATGGCCGGTAGTGAGAATCAGTTGACAGTAAGCGGATGTGACAACGAGAAGCAACGACAACAGGAACTACGGCGGTGAAATTTGGGCAAATAGGATTGAGCAGACTGCCACGCCCCAAGTGAACAATCTTAGCGTGTTGCCTGGAAGGTTGCAGTCAATCTTCCCCCATGGTACTGCACCTTGAAGTCGTCTTCTATACTGTTATTTTGTCGATCATATATTTCACGTCATACTTGATATGTAGAAGCCAGAAGCCATAGCTGGGAAATATCCATGCTCTATATTTTAGGATTTTGTCTAGAACAATCCTCTGATATCTGCTGCCTACCCACTCTTCCGTACGTCCACGCCCAGCGCAACCTATATCTGCGACAACCCCGAATCTGCCACCATTATCAGCTCACATCCCAACCATACCCCTCGAAATCACAGGAAAGAAAAGGAAAACTCACCAACAACAATCTTCTGCCCAGTCATCGACGAGTTCCGTGCTGTATCCACGAATGACTGCGCGCAGTCCTCGAGATCCGTCTATTCATGTATCAGCATATCTCGTTTCTATCTACACCCATAACATAGCCAGGAGACGATTCTAACTTACCACTTTCTTCAAGTACGCCTTCTCCTCCAGGAACTTGATCGCGCTCGGTGGGTATTTCTGGCCCTATACCCACGTATCAGCATCATCAAATCCCCCCCATCAAAATAAGAAACAGAGTTCAAGAAAAACCAATCACTCACCCACTCCGTCAAAAGCAACCCCGGACAAACCGCATTACACCTAACCTTCGGCCCCTGACTCGCCGCAAACACCCTCATCAACTGCAGCTGCGCGGCTTTCGTAACACAGTACGGCAGACTGCTCCCCGACACCGCCATCCCCGCAATCGACGAGGTCATGATGAATGCCCCGCCCTCGGGGTTGGCGTTGAATGTCGGCAGGGCGGTGCGGAGGAGGTAGTTTTGCGCTTTGACGTTGACGGCGAAACAGGTGTCCCAGTCGGACGCGGTGGTGGCGTGGAGGTCGGGGATGGAGGAGAAGCGCGTCCAGCCCTGGATTTGCAAGTCAATCGTTAGCAAAAGCCTCTTTCTTCTTCCATTTCCGGGTACGAAAAAGGAAGATGGTGGAGGGGGAAGGGAGGCGACTCACGGCATTCGAAATAATAACATCCAACCCCCCCAACTCCTTAATGCTCTCCTCAACAATCTTCACGCAATCGGCCTCTAACCCCATATCCCCATGCAGCGCAACAGCCTTGACGCCATACTCCGCCGCAATCGTCTTCGCGATCTCCTTTGCCGCGGCCTCGCTAGAGACGTAGTTGACCACTACGTTTGCGCCTTCTTTGGCGAATTTGTCGCAGATGAGGGCGCCTAGGCCGCTGGAGGGGAATTAGTCGCCGTATAATACACTTATAATATATGGTGTTGCAATTGCCAATCGCGGCGTTGGGGGGAGACTGAGGTTGGTGGTGGTGGTGCTGCGCTGTGATACCCCGCAGGGTCACAATCGCCGAGCACCGGCCCGAGCTGAGACCAGAGGGGACAGGACAGGAGAGGACATACCGCGACCCGCCCGTCACGAGGACGTTACGACCCTTGAGTTCATATGGCATCTTTCCTATCCCTTCTAATTCGTAATTGCGCAGTAGTATTACAAATTATGCGATTTCGTCAAAGTTATGTTGTGTTATGGAGTTCAGAAGGAGAGGGGGAATATATATGGTGGGGGAAGGCGGGGATGTGAGAACAACCGCACCGCGGCTCTCGTCAGCCTTGCCCCACTTCCGCGCCCGGATGGGATAGCCTAAGCCGACTGAGGGGGGCGCTTTTGCACGGAATGTCGGCCTTTGCGGGGATAATACGTACGTACGGTTTGGTATAGTAGGGACTGTGGACGGGAGTAAAAGGTTGTGCGAACAATAAGTAGGTAGGTGGTGGGTGATGCGGGGTAACATTGGCGGTTTTTGTGCTCTGTACGCCGGTATGCTGGGAGGAGTTCGAGAAGGGGCTATTTGGAACTGAATGGCACCGGGCCGCTGCGGATAGAAGGGGATGAGCAAGTGAGAGGACAGAGAGGTTGATTTCATACTGTTACACAGACCTCTCACTCATCCTTACTATTCCCTTCAAAATTGGCACCGAGGTACGCGCACAATCACAGAACAGTGGAAAGGCATGTTTACTGAGCAATTCCCCTTGCTTTGAGAGCTATCATCAACGTGATTCTAGTGTTACAGTTTCATATCCCGTCATCAAAGCCATCACGACCAGAACAACCGAGATCCCCTCCCCATTCTTCGAAAATAGGCCCTAAGCCGCACCCCTCCGTCCACCAGCAGACGTCTGTTCATTCATCCAGTCCGACCAGCAGCATCAAACACGTCTCAAACCCTATCTAAGAATCGTGCACGAGGGACAACAGCAGCCACACACCTCCACCTCTAAACCTCCTTCTTCCCCTCCCCGTCATCCACACTGCCCCCACTCTCGGAGCTCTCAGTGGTAACGCGACTAGCGGCCTCCATGTCGTCCTCGGGACGCGCGCCGTGGATGTCCTCCTCGAACACGGGGTCCGGGTCGAACTGCTCGAACTTGGTCTTGAAGTCCTTCAGGCCGGCGGCGTAGGAGGAGCTGTTGGAGCGGCGGCGGGCGTTGGTGAGGGTGAAGCCCTCGTCTTGGATTTCTTCGCCGTCGATTCCCCTGTGTTTGTGTTAGTTTGGGTTTTGGGGATTAATTGGAGGGGTTGGAGATGGACGTACCAGTTTCCTCTACCGCCACCGTTCTTCTTGGTCTTCTTGGGGTCGGCGTCGATGTGGCCCTGCTTGGCGAAGTAGCGGGGGAGATGCTCTTCGGCGCTCGCGGTACCGTCGGCGAGGCCGGCGTGGTCGCGGTCGTTGAACTTGTTGGATCGAGTCACTGTGAGTGGAGAGGTTAGTAATGGTTTCCACGTTTGTTTGAAGCACAGCTGTGCTCTCTTGAGAGTTCCATGGGTGGTTGGAGTTCATTACGAGGAGCAACTCCTCGGGGTGTGTCATCCATCGACAAACGAGAGCAACTTACTGATTGGGATGGTTCTTGCGAGGTGTAGTGGTGTATTGTGAGTATGGAATCAAGATGGAGATGGAAAATCAATTGGATTATTTCGTCTGATGTTCGTTGTTGATTGTATCGTGTCGGGTTGTCTGATTGAAGCGAACAGAGGGTAAGGAGGGGGAGTGTTATGGAGGCTGACGTTGAGGGGTGAGGTGTGTATAGGAGGCGAGCGGGATGTTGCGAAGGCGCCTTTGGGAGGTATGTCTGAGTATGTTGCGGGTATGTCTCGGAATGGGATACTTGTTATAGAGTATTGGTACAGAAGAGTGTTTATAAAGAGCAGGAGCAGGAGCTGGTGCGAATGGGAGGAAATGGCCGGTTATATACTACAATATACTACAGCCATGGATTGGAGGGAGTTGTTGGGAATGTCTCGGTACTTTCAGCCGGGTTACGGTGATGGAAGGCTACAGAGTCTCTACAGATGGGGCCGTGATCACAGTGATCGCGTGAGAGAGGGAGGTGATGACATGTCCCCACCAAACCCACCGAACCACCCAAAAGCATTCAAAGCACCCCAAGCAACCCTCCAAGCTTATCCTGTACCTGTCCAAGTACCTGAGACTTTGAGGGTGCAAGGACGGAGGTCATGTGAGCACACGTTGAGCACCGTTTGTGAGTCGATTGGCCATTGGGAGAAGGCAGTAAGGCAGTAGGAAGTGCAGAGAAACAAAGAGAAGATGCATTGAGCTGTCTGCATTGGGATACACATATATCTGTGATGATACACTGTTTAATACTGCCAATTCCACCTTGTTTGTTTACAGTGATGGTGTATGTCCATAATATGAGGTTGGGATGAGACAGTACACTTACAGTGCAGATGCATTACAAACACCCATATAACCCATCCATACAACCATACCATACAACCACAATACAATCCCCTCATACAAACCACCGTACGTCGTACCCCCAAATCTCCGTCCGTTATTCCTCATATCCCACTACCCACCACCACAGCACACGACCCTCCCCCGCCTTTTTGGCCTTTGTGGCCCGCTTTAATTGAGGGGGTGCTGCAGAGTGGGTCCCAATCGCCAGCTCTACTCCCTCCCGCCTTCCCTGATTGGATCTAGCCTACCCTGACTCAGTGCTCCCACTGCGTTGTATTGAATCACGATGACCGCTTGTTGTTGCCTGAGGATGGAGAGTGGACCCTTGTACCCTTGTAGACTGTACCCGTTTCCCCCACACCCGGATACGTGGGTGGGAGGGCGTGGGTGATGAGTGATGAGTGCTGTGGTGAATTGAAGCTTGAGTGGCCTGGGAAAGCTGTTACTGTACGATATCAGGGGGGGATATCTTATATACAGTCATCAGGATATCAATAAGACGCGTATTATATTTTTATCCACTATCTACCTATGCTAGAAGAGACAACTGATAAAGTGACGACGATTGACACCACCATCCAAACATTTGTCGCCGTACAAATAGCTCAGCTCCTCCCGCATCGCGATAAGATCGATAAGATCAAACACCGATGACGTCAAGCCCAACCCCACACCGTCTGGATATGGCCATAATTAATGAACCTCACCGTGTCTCGAGGCATTTATATATATAATAAATTAATACCCTGACTGGATAATCAGGAGAGTTCCACACTGACGGTGTTGATGGTGTTGATTTACATGCGTATCATTATTGCTTTTGCCTAACTCATTACAATTGAATGCTGTGGAAAACTACGCATTCTACAGCGGGGCCGTAATCGTGGATTTAGCCCCTCTCTGCCATTATCTCACACCATAAACACGCAATGGATTCCGAGGCACAATTATTTTAGATAAGTAAATTTGGAAAGCAACTGAACGGCTACTGCGAGTGTCTGAAACCCGAGGAAGACATGGAAGATTTTGCCCGTGACCAAGATATAGAGCTACAGCACCACCACGACTTGCGCCATCCTGCGCGGCTCCTTGTATATTTGATAAACACACGGCATCAACTATCCGTCTACATCCATCCCTAGTTGCATATAATCCCTTTTGAGTCTTTAAACGGATATTCGCCTAGGCTAGTACATCCCGACTTCATCCCAATAGCGACAGACTCGCCGTAGCACTTGTCGTCACTTCTTGACGAAATTAGAAAAAGACGCCACGGAGCAGATAACAGAAGGGGAGACTCACTCGTAAATGTCACATATGATCTCTTCACCAAGTATTTGAATGGATCTATAATTAGACGTGTCAGTAACAAAATACTAGTGTTGGGGAGAGGTGCACGTACTTCATATATTCAAGAGGGGCACATTCTCCTCGTAAGACCACTCGTCCTGCATTCCTTTGGCAGTCGTCTACATCGATCAAAAGAGCCTGTGACTACATTAGTTTTCTCATCCACAAGGTCTAACAGGCCAAGCTAACTATAGCGTCCTGGGCCGAAGCAATCCCAAGGACAGTGGCTGTAGCCATTGAAATTTTGAAGATATGCATGGTGCCTGCAAAGACCGTTCGATATCAGGGGTCCATGTAAATACTGAATAAAGCTCAGTGGCGAAGCTGAAGATGTAGAGGGTGGTCAATGGGCCACTGGTCTGATTTATATACATCCCATCACAGCTCAATATGTCTCACATCTAAGACGTTCAGCTTGCTTAGGTTTCATTTGTTACTCCGAAAATGTTATATTTGACTGAAACACCAATAACCTCGCGGCCCAAAATCTGCAAGCTGAATAGCTGGCTGCGGAAGTCCTGTGCCGCCACACCCAATCACGCTCCGTTGATACAGACAGTAAGACGAATAGGAAGCTGCAAAATCTCTCGTGCGTATTCGCGCGACTGTAGAGAGACATAATAGGTATTCTGTGGCAATCGGGCTGCCCGTTTACAGCTGAACTGAACCGGAACCTGGGCTTGTGTTACTGGGCTAAGATGTGCGAGGAGATCGGATTGGCTCGATTGCCTTAGTTACTTCTAGGGAGTACCGGAGGATCCTTCGCAAGCTCAGCTGTCACCTCCCAATGAGAACAGCTTCCGCCGACATTAGCCCCTATACATGGATCCCCTATCTACATTCATAGCTCAACAAAATTTCCCCTTTGAAACATCTGATCCAACGAGATATCCCATATATCCTGTGGAAAAACAGTTGGCGTCTCCCCGCTATTCAATGGGGCCATTTCTCGTGCCATATTTGGAATAGCTAGATGGCAACCGTCCAGCTAAAAACAGACGTGGACAGCTGTATTTGAGGAAAAACATACTGGAGACCTCTGCAAGAAGCATCCGTAGTAAAACCAATAGATCTATACTAGAACGGGTTTGTAGAGTTGCCGAAAGTGCTTATACTGGGAATCGGCACTTGCTTTTATAAGAAAAATACAAACTTAGTCGGTTATGGTCTCATTGCGTCCGGTACAGTTCTCCTTCTCATTTAAACGACCTAGGGTCCAAATTATTACCAATGCGCTATATCGATCGCTGCTGGTTTCTACACGATAAGACGACACCCTTTCTTCACTGGTTGGCGTATTTGCAGTGGAGCAGTCGTCGTGCAGTATATAGCACCTGAGTTGACTTTGTTACTGGCAAATTGAGAGAATTGTCTTATATTGCCTCAGCTCGCACTGTTTCTTATCTCTCTTTAAATGAAAGCCATAACATTATTTAGACGGCAGCATGGCCTCTCCATAAGATCAGCTGTGGACTTTGCTTTCCCCTATCACTACCCTTGGCCCGTCCGCATATACCATCCGTCTGCGTTTATAGCCCTCTCCATTATGGCAGGAAGCATATGATTGATTGCAATCCTGCAAATGGGCCGGCTACTGGAAGACATAGATTTTCCGGCCCTTTCACGGGTCTAGGAGGACCCTGGCAATTAGGCCCTCTGTGTGACAGAATTAGCAAATGGGATGCGTGCAGGCATTGACGGCTCGGGGGTGGGATGGGGACGTACGGATGACCAAGGCATTCAATATCGCGCCTTATGAAATTAATAGATCTATGGTGGGATGTGTCAGTAGAGTTACTAGAGTTCATAGATGGGGATGGGGGGGATGAGGGGTTCATACTTCTTCTCGGCTAGGTTAACACAAGCTTCCGGATAGATTGGCTCGGCTGCATCCCCTCCACAACCATCTTCTTTGAAGACAGCGCCCTGATAGCTATTGCATTAGTTTTTTTAATCCAAATGACACTAAGGATGCTAGGCTAACAAGTCTGGGCCCCTGAGCTGACGCAAGCCCAAGGGAGATGGCCATAACCATTGCAGCCTTTACGAAATGCATGTTGTCTGAAAAGTCTGTTCAATATTGATGGAGTTGAGAGATTGAGTTGAAGATGGAAAGCTGTCAATGGGGAATCTTCTCGTCTTATATAGCCATCGCAGCTCACGGTGTCTTACATACCAGCCCGTCAATTGGACTCAAAACAGGTCACAGGTTGCCTTCCTCGTTGGTCAACGTTTCACTACATCTAACACCAATAGTGGGATATTCAAAACTGCAGCGCATACCACTGGTCGTTTTGTATGAGAAGTCCGAGATAAATCTCACATTAAACAAGGCCCTGGCAGCGGGACATCCCTATATCGGATCGATGATCTCCCGGCCCGATCGCCGCATCTCAGAATAGCCCGCACTGTCTCACCTCCCCCAATCACAGCACCCCTCCCCATCTACCCGCCAGAAAATGAGACATATAAGTAACTGAGCTTTCGTCTGGTGCGAGATTTGTACGACGCTGAGGCTCGGTATAGGTAATTTCGTGCCGATCGGATCGAAAGTTTGCTGCTGAACTGAACTGACACTTTAAGCTGGAATGGAAAGTTTGCTGCTGAACCGAACTAACACTTTACACCTACATAGCTGGACTAAGACATGTAGGGAGAGAGCCAGTCGTGTAGGGCGGTGAGGTGGGAAATACGCACTTAGAGCTTGGACGGGGGAGATCTGAGAAATGGATGGCCGGACGGGGTCGACCAAAGGGATGGTTCGCTCTCGCACCAAGGATAAGTCTAATCGGCGCTGAACTTGCAGTTTCTCTGCCATCAATTCAGCGAGTTAACAAGACCAGCCTTTTGCTTGCCAAAGCTATTAAAACATTGCCTCACTTAATGCTGCTGCTCACCTCTCCCCCAGTGGGGTATTATATTACTTTAGATAAGTAACCACAGCCGGTGTGACACCCATCGTTAAGGTATACAGGGTACAATCCGCCCGGAGATTAAGATTGGGGTTCTCTTCCTCTTCAACAAAAGTACCCATAACTGGATACAGATACAAGTGCCAAGGAAGTGATAATATAGCATCGGATACAACCGCTGCAACGGAGGCTTATGAAATGGAGCCGCTGGGGAGGCACAGGAGGGTATGAGGGGTACACAGGGTACCCGAAATGGTCTAGCCGCCAGTTGATTACTGCCAGTCGATTAGCGCCGAACGATTGCCAACCAGTCGATTCAACGCTCATCGGTAACCAACACCGCCAATTTACAGCCAGCGGTTTTATTATTAGATGAAGCTCTGACAGCATACAGACAACCTGTTGGAGTTTACGGGGCGATAGCCACGCCAGCGAACAGGTTAACCAATAAAAGCACCATAGCCTAACTTTTCCTGTCAATAACTCAGTGCCGAAGCGCTGCAGATTAGACTAACTTACTACTCGCCTGAGCTGCTCAGAGGCCCAAGTTCCTACATTCTTGCATTGTATACAATTGTCGCGAAGCGAGAAGCGCTGACTTGCTCCTCTTTCTCATGATGAAACTGGCGTGGCCCTGGCCACGACCACGTTGGCCAAGGCTACGCCAGTTTCATACGTTATGTTGGTTATTTTCACAATAGAGTATGTTGTGGTTTTCATTTCGGCCTGGCTACAACAAGGCTTCTCTCTGCATCTCTGTCATATCTTCTTCCTCGGCATTCTTTCTGTGTATTCTACCGCTATATTTCTCGTCACACATCTAATAGTCACCTATTTTTATTTACAAGCTGAGGCTCCTCATGGATAGCGAATATCTCTTCACCCTCGTTCCTCTGACTGCCGCGGCTACTCGCATAGTCAACGCGAACAAGTGTTACCATGAAATATATAAAGGTACCAAATCTTTGAGCTTTAAGACCTCACATAGGTCTCGGTTTCCTGGGCGTCTTATATCTTTTGGATGTCAACCCGTAATTAACGATGTTATCCTTCCCGACGACGAATCCCCAACGTTCGTACTTCTACCTTCTTTGCACTGCAGTTGAAACATATCTTCCGAACTGACGCTATATAGTTTACAATGCTCATTCTACCTTCTTTCAAACGGAGAACTCATGCTAGAAGACGCCACTACCGGCCACCATACACGTATAATTTGGGAAGACAACGATAGACAACACGAAAAGTATTCACTAGAGGGAGATCCACGGAGTCGCATTATCCCCCTGGCCAATCCACAGTTGATGCAGATCGTCTTTGGGGCAGAAGTCTCCTTTCAATTCAAATGGAGATTATCTGTCGATTCTGAAACGTCCAAGAAAAAGCTATCCTCGATTGCACGAGCTATCATTGCCTCTAACCAAGGGATGACAATAGCTGAGCCACGGGACAGTCATCCACATCTTACAAGGCACGAATGCAGAACATTTAACACGCCAAATGTTCCCGCGGAGTTTGATGATAAGCCCCCACGACAGATTCATGAGTACGATACGATAGATTCTGGGGCAGGGTGGGAATGTGTTAAAGCCGTAGACCTGAGAACAGGACGCATTTGGGCTGTGAAGGGAAGCAGAAACCCCGAGGAGAAGGTTATAGGAGAGCCCTGGAAAGCTGCCTTCACACAAGAAGTGGAAACCTTAGCGCAGCTAAGTCACGTACGTTTTCCACCCAGCTTCTGCTGTTTGCTCTCTTTCTTTTTGCTAACTAAAGCTATAGCGTAATATTATTCGTCTCGAGCATCACCAGGGATGGTCATTAGGGCCGCCAGTGCAGATTTTCTTCCCACTCTACAAAGGAACTGTGCGTGATCTTTTACATCAGCCTCATCGATGCTTCGAAAACCCGTCGGCTCCCGAAAGTTGGGTCCCCAGCTTCATTAGCCAAACTCTTGCTGGTCTGGCTTTTATCCACAAGAACAACATGGTTCACCGAGACATCATGCCAGAAAATATCGTCTACGACAATGGGGGGCCAAACAACTCTAAGATGTTTTATATCTCCGGCTTCGGATTGACGGTGCCGAAGGAGTTTGCTAGTGGTGGTGCCGGCAGCCTCTCCTTTTTGGCACCCGAAACTACCCGTTATTCTCATTGCGATTCCGCATCCGATGTCTACGCCTTCGGTGTGACGCTTCTCGAAGTTACCGGCAAGTACTGCATTAGCGAATCTCGACTTAGCACCGATGAGTGGCGAGCGAAGCTCAAGGCATTCAATGCGAAGCACTACGCCAGCTATCGCGATGTAGTAGATCCAGAGGCTCGATTGACCGAATTACAACCCGGACATTCTAGAATCCAGTCATTGATAGACAACTATGTCGTTCGTAAGAGTCTAAACTGTGTCCTAGAACAAGATCCGAAGCTTCGGGCAACGGCATCGGAAGCTTGCCGCAATCTTCTCGTGGACTATCCTCTTGTTGTGAATGAGCGACGGCTCCGAAGAGATGTCTCCCCCCTGCCACGAAGGGAGATAGCGCCCCAGCCCCGAAGAGAGGTCCTACTCCAGGTTCGAAGGGAGGTAGCTCCCAAACCCCAAAGAGAGATCGCACTCCAGGTTCGAAGGGAGGTAGCTCCCAAGTCTCGAAACAAGGTCGCACTCCAGCTTCGAATGGAGGTAGCCCCCGAGCCTCGAAGAGAGGTCGCACTCCAGTTTCGAAGGAATTTAGCTCCTAGGCCCCGAGTGGCCGCATTCCGACCGCGAAGAGAGGTAGCTCCCAAGTCTCGGATAGTGGTATTTCGACAGCAAAGGTGGGTAGCTCCCAAACCTCGAAGAGACGTTGAACTCCGGCAGCGACGAGAGTTGGTGCCCCAACGCCGAAGGGTGGTCGCAGCGCGTCTTCGTAGGGAAGTATCATTCCGGCCTCGAGTGGTCTTCGAGCGCCGTTCTGAAGTAGGCAACCCTCGGCCTATCATAATCAATGTCCATCCTCGAGGAGTCAAGCCCAGGGCATGCCCGAGATTAGTGCGGAGACCAACCAGGAGAGTGGCGGTATTTCGGCTGAAATAGTAACGGACGCAATATTCATAGTTAGCGTGATTTGGGAGTTAGTATCAATAGATACTTATTTTTTTCGCGGGCCGTCAATTTTGTAGTTCGTGCCATATTCATATTTATGTTATATTATGCCATGGTAACAGTTTAAACGATGTCATCTAGAGTGGTAGGTGAATCTGGGCCGCTCCGCAATGACAGCCATTTCGATTGATGGCAGCATTGCGTGTCAATATTAAATGCCTATTGGCAAACCAATCTATGTACAGTATATCAATCTTTAGACAAATCCAAGTTTCGGATATCTTCCTTAACAGCTTCCTAGACGCTGCCCTTTGCAGCCCCAGGGAACATGGACTCTATGGCGTCCCCTAAGCCCTGGCCACCAACCGTCAAATCCTTGAATGCCGGGCAGCTCAAGTCGAGAAGTGCAGAACCAAGGGTGTCGAATAGCATCTTGAGAGGGACTTCAATTATACTGAACACGGTCGACAAGGAGTTGGGAGAGAGGGTCTTAAGAACCTCGAAGACGAAACAGAGAAGATTGTTGCCCTCGAGAAGAGTCTGGGCGTTCAAGACTCCGCCAGTCAGATCGCCCAAGTCAACTCCCGTGAAACTATCCACAGATCCAGTGTTGCCGCCAATGCTGGACGATGATGTTAGTCATAAATGGTAATGAGGGGGAGAGGCAAAGCTCACCTGCCAAGCTCGGGGTGCTTTGCAACGAAGTAGAGGATATCGAGGTTCAACTGGACCAGGGTGTAGTCGACGGGGGTTCGATACCAATTCTCTGGAATCCTCTCCCATCCCTTATTGTAAGTAAAATTGCCCGGTTCTCCCTCGATTGCGAAGAAACTCTTGGCAATATCCTTGGCTAAATGATGTTAGTAACAACCCCTAGGAGGCCAGTGGACAATCTTACTGAACGAGCCTGAAAGGTTCTCTTTGGAATAATTGGCGAACATCCTTGTGGGGAAAATAAATCCTGCATTGCGAGCGATCATGCCAGTGAATGGGCCATAGTAGAAGTTCGGGTTGGTAGCTTTCGACTGCTGGAAGCGAACATTTGCTCTCTCGGCCATGATATCGATGTTAAAGTCACCGACGGCATCATTGGACATGTTAAACCACTCCGAGAATTGGTTGAGCTCGAGATTGGCGTTATCACCGGTTAAATATAAATCGTTGCGAGTATTTGACGAATCCGACTCGATGATGTTATGGGAGCCAATCAGACCCCTCGGCTTGCCTGTATAATTTATTAGAAAGCGACGGGCAATAAAAACTCCAGAGGCAACTATACCTAACAACCCGAGGACATTTCCAAGGAGGTTGCTCACTGCAGTGGATTCACCTCCGATGGAGAACCCTGGGTCCAGAGAGAGAGGGTTGCCAACAAAAACTGTCCCCATCACGGCGAGAAGGCCACCCAGCTCAACACTCATTCCGTAGACTGTTTCAGCATTAGAAGGTGCGTAAAAACAAGGTCATTTGCCACCACTTACTCTTGTTGATAGCCGCAGTCGCCTCTATCACCTGCAGAGTCTGTTAGATAAAGTACGTGTCGCATATGATAAGGCCACACCAACATTTGTGACGCCATTGCGGCCGATATATCCATGATTCGCGAGGGCGTTCAGTCCTGGGCAAGGTCCGCGCTGGTCGCCAGCAGAAAAGTCGGGCGGGATGAAGGAGTGGTCGCCCGTAACTGTTGTTGATATGTTAGATATTGGTCAGACCACAGAGGAGTATTGCTGACCGTCAATAGGCGTAGTCAACGGGTCAAATAGCAGTCGCTTTTCGTGGCTTTCTTGGGCAACGCCACGAAGTCCTTCAGCCAATTTGGCAATCACATCCTCCGACAGCAATGAATCTCCAGCCACGGAGGGAAACGAAAGCGCAACGCCGCTAAGAGCGGAAAGCGAAACGAGGGAGTGTACAATTTTCATATTGAAACAAAAACAATTCAATCGCGACCTCAAAAAAGAATGACAGGAGTGAATGCACAGAGTAAACAGCAGAACATATCAAAAACCATCGAGGGCGTCTGTCGTTTGGCGCGGCCAGCACGTAATTCCTGACCCAAAATCCATTGAGTTAGCCCAAAAGCTCGGGTCATCACGCACGTTTTTCGTCGTTGTAATTGCTCCATGCGTAGTGGAAGCTGGGTCGGTGGGAACCTGCCCCGTTCCCCCTGGAAATTAGTTTAACGGGGACCAAGGTGCGGACCCCAGACTTTGCAGTGCCGATCTATTGAGTTGGCGGGAATGGTCCGGCACCAGCAAAATACGCTATGCAAGCTTAAGCGGGGACGCCCCTTGGGCGTACAGGAGGTCCTGGGCAACGGCTTACTTCGATCCACAAAAATAACGGCCAGCGTTTTAATTAGGGTATTTCGTCCAGTAGAGCTCCTTGGAGCATTTATCTCACCCGCATGTGAGGCAAATATTCATCGTCCTGGTTTTGTACACGGCATAGTATATGGTACCATTGGCGCAGGCATGATTATCCTTACCGCTTACGACAGCGGAAACTTCATGGCACGGCCCCCTATCACTAACAATATCATTAGAAGTAGGGCTGGGCAAACTATAGAACTCATGGGGAATAGACTGACACGATTCCATCCACTCATACTCGGCATTTGAGGCCCTTGGCGTCCAAGTCAGAGGCGTGCTAGCTGCTCGTACTCCCTGTCACTGGATAGGTCAACTCCATTACATGTCTTGCTCACCCACCTACAATATGTATCGTCCTTACCTTGAATATATGTTTGCCATGTTATATTCTTTTCTTCTTTCCTTTGGCGTTTGAATTCAACATCGGACTTTGTGGCCATGAAGTTCTTAACCATCGCCGTGGCTGTTCTTTTGTCAGTCTACAATGCGAATCTGGTAGCTGGCTTGGAATTGCCGCCCAAAGGCACATTGCCGCCGTCATGTGGGGTAAGAGACATCAACCTCTGATTGAAGAATCACCAACTTATTCAAACAAACAGTTGACATGTATCACGGAGTTGATACTGTCGAAAACAAAGTGCTCGCTCACCGACGCAAAGTGCATCTGCCCAAACGCTCAATTAAATGAAGACATCACCGTTTGCGTTGCCACCAGTTGTTCAATCAGAGATCAACTGGCAACCAAGAAGTTTTCCAGCGACTTTTGCGGTGTTGTGCCACAAGATAGGACAAAACTTGTCTCTGTCGTTGGAGTCACATTCGGCGCCCTGGCTCTTATCACATTTGGTCTTCGGATCCTATCAAAGTGTTTACGCGCTGGGGGGCAGTTCGGCATGGACGATTATACTATTATGGTAACCATGGTATATATACCCTTCTAATGTGTGAAGCAACATATATTAACTGTATTTAGGCCATTACCATTCCTTTTTGTGCCCTTTCGGTGCTTCGTGAGTATACCTCAAGGCTTTAGCAACATGTCAACAACTAACGAACGAATAGTTGCCAATCATGGCCTGGGCAGAGACATGTGGAACGTCCATCCTGACGACATAACATCCATTCTTTACGTGAGTTTCTGGCCGAACAACCACCAATAAATATCACTAATAACAAATAGATATATTACTGGGACGAGTTGATGTACGTTGCTATTGTACCTCTCACCAAGATTTCCATCATTTTTCTATACCTACGAATCTTCCGCGAAAAGAACTTTCTATACTTTGCCTATGCGTTGATCGCTGCCAACGTTGCCTACCTCCTCGCATTTGAGGCAATCTCTATTTTCCAATGCTGGCCAATTGAGGGAGCATGGAGAGCATGGGATGGCACCTTTCCTGCGAAATGCCGCAACGTCAATCTTCAAGGCTGGATGTCTGCCACATTCAGTATCATTCTCGATGTTTTAACGTTGATATTACCGCTACCATCGCTCTACCAACTTGAGATGTCGATGAAAAAGAGGATTCAGATCATGATGATGTTCAGTGTTGGCATTTTGTGAGTTTCGCCACTCTATCCCCGCCCAAACATTCAGCTAATCCAACTTCACAGCGTCACCATCGTTAGCGTCGTGCGCCTGCGTACTTTCACGAAATATGCCAACACAACAAATCTGACTCGTAAGTTTTCTCCCCCCACCAAAATCAATAATTCACAGCTGACGCAACTACAGAGGATTATGTGGAACTTGGCTACTGGAGTACGATAGAGGTCCCAGTTGGAGTGATATGCGCATGCATGCCTTCGATCCGAGCACTATTCCGCAATGTCTTCCCGAACATTTTCGGAACGACTCAGAAGGGCCAGTCAAGCTCAGGAAGGCTCTCAACAACACTAACACCACAAAGCAAAAGCAAATCCGAATATGCAAATATATCGAAGCACGGAGCAAGTTCATCGGTGATCGGGCTCGTGCCGTTGGACAATCCGCAGGAGAGCGAAAGGTACAAGAATTCTGCTTAAGGGGGTGGCAACCCCTCCTTTGCTGATTGCCATTCAATTGTTCGAGTATGTATGATAGGGGGCTTATCATTTCTGATGTAAATATTTGCAAGACATATTGATTGCGGGACATTTACTAGCGGAGACGGGTGGGGACGGGTGGCCGAAGGGGCTTGTCTCAGTGTATAGTGGGGGTGCAGAGTAACTGCTCGTCAAAAGTTAGCCGTCGCTGTAGACTAGTCGAGTCTTCCTGTCATATTGAAAAGAAGTGGGACATGGCATTATTCTCCTTATTCTCCTTATGATTGTGCAATCTTACGGCGTGGAGTAGTTTTGTGCCAATTCTCTGCCACCCACATTTTATGTAAGATCTTGCCGCCCTTGTCAAACCCCCCCGCAATAGATATCCTTGCCACATACGGCGTGGCAAGGTCTCGGTGCGGCCCACCCTGGTAGTCAGCTTCTCCCCGCACAACATCTCCACTTCTGACAGAATAATGGCTCAAATACCCGACGACGAAGTTTCCCGAAGACGCCGTTGTTTCATGGCGTGGACTTTCGCTAACTATACCCTCGTTCAGTGCATACGAAGTACGAGCATGCTGGTTTGCCAAAGAATTTTATATTATCGTTCAAGGTTCGAGCTGGGATCATCTCTGCCGACAGAGTCCTACAATGTACCAGCTGCTTGGTTCAATCAATCGGATAGGCAAGAATTCTTCAACACAAGCTATGTTACCTCCGAAAAAGCTTAGGCCGCCCATGGTAGCTTGAAGCCTTCCAAGTGACCGGCAGTATTCAAATTGCACCTATCAGCGATCATACTTAATCAGGCTTTTGTTGCGGCATGACAGAACGATGCAGGGGCGTCCATCTCAGTAAAACTGCGGCCCACCGAGGACTTGGCAACACTTCCGAGCAAAACATCCCTGCTCTATTTTCTATGATATGACGACCATTTCTGCTTATGGCCCGTGTTCTTCATTTGCCGTGTGTAGTTTATGGGTCTATCACTTGGCGGAGGACAACCCCGGCGGCGGCCAAGCCCTTCCTGGTCTGCACCACCTGGGTCCACTGGTGACATGGTTCGTTCCAATGCTCACGGGGACTAAAATGGCACAGCCGCAAAGGAGCTGGCGGAGTACCTGTCATATTCCGCGGAAGGCGGGACAAAGGAAGCTGTGCCTCTCAAGTAAAATAAAACCTATACGCTGGTGGCTGGCCGTATGCTGTTTTGCCTTTAAGCTTCAAGCCCAGTCATTCATTTTGTTGTTCTCATCAGGGCTTTTCCTTTCTGCAAGATGCTCTCATTATTGCCTTTGAGCGTGTTTCTTTCTTTTACAAGTACTGCATTTGCGGCGTATGTTATACTTCCAAATATTACACTCAAAGGAGACAGTAACTAACTTCCCCAAAGTGTTGTCCATGGCCACCCTCACCAAGGGCACTCCCAGCGCCAGGTGATCTCAAACACAACATGGCTGGAAAACTATGAGTACGTCGTTGTTGGATCTGGACCCGGCGGTGGTCCAGTTGCAGCCAACTTAGCCATTGCTGGCTTTAAAGTTCTCCTGATTGATGCTGGAGACGACCAAGGCGATGCATTAGAACAACAAATCCCTGCTCTCCAGTTGCAATCGACAGAATACGGACCGATGCGATGGGATTTCTTTGTCAACCATTACTCCGATGAGACACGACAAAAGAAGGATTCTAAAATGGTGTACCAGACAACTTCTGGGGAGCAATATGTCGGACTGGATCCCCCAAGTGGCGCAACTCCTCTGGGTATTCTATACCCAAGAGCAGGAACACTGGGCGGATGCTCTGCTCACAATGCTTTGATCACGATCTATCCACATGACAGTGACTGGAAAAATATTGCAGGTATTACAAGGGATGATTCATGGAGCCCTGACAATATGAGGAAGTATTTCATGAAGCTAGAGAGAAATCGCTACCTTCCTAGCAGTATCATCGGCCATGGTTATGATGGATGGCTTGGAACGGCTCTTACAGACCTGTCACTTGTGATCAAAGACCCCAAGCTGCTCTCGCTCATCATTGCCGCTGGCACTGCCATGGGCAAGGGCCTAATTGGACTTTTGCTCAACACTGTTGTCGGTCTTGGTGAAGTTTTGCTCCGTGACCTCAATGCCCCAGGGCAATCTAGCAAGTCCGGACTATACCAGGTTCCGCTCGCTATGACTGACTCAAAGCGAAACGGACCGCGCAATTTCGTCCTAGACACAGCCAATGCTGTCAACAAGGATGGTTCTCGCAAATACCATCTCGATATCAAGCTTACGACTCTCGTTACCAAGGTTCGCTTCGATCACGACGGGCCAACTGTTAAAGCTGTTGGCGTTGATTTCCTCGATGGTCAAAGCCTTTACAGGGCCGACCCCCGAGCTGGTTCCGCCACGGTTACTGGCTCTGGCAGCGTGAATGCTACACGTGAAGTTATTCTGGCAGCTGGCGCTTTCAACACCCCTCAACTTCTTAAACTCAGTGGTGTCGGGCCAGCCGCCGAGCTCGAATCTTTCAACATTCCCGTCGTCGTCGACCTTCCCGGTGTTGGCACCAACCTACAAGATCGCTATGAGAACACTGTCATCGGTGACAGCCCTACCGATTTCTTCATCACAAAAGATTGTACCTTCTTGGAGACTATGCCAGATCCTTGCTTGACAAGTTGGACCAACGGCATCGGCCCAATCACTAAGGGCACCTACGGTACTAATGGTATCGCCATCGCCGTCGTCAAGGAATCCTCCGTCGCTGAGGACGAACCTGATCTACTCATTTCTGGCGCACCAGCCAAGTTTAAGGGCTACTTTCCAGGATACGCGCATGACGCTCTCAAAGATGCCCATTACTGGGCTTGGATTGTGCTCAAGGCGCACAGCAGGAACAACGCCGGCTCCGTCACTCTGCGCTCGACCGATCCACGCGACATGCCCAACATCAACTTCAACTCTTTCGATACCGGTGTCACCGCCAACGGTGCCGCTGACAAGGATCTCCAGGCCGTCTACGAGGCGATGGAATTCTCGCGTAAGATCTTCAAGGATCTGATTCCTCTCGATGGCGGCTTCAAGGAGGTCTGGCCGGGACCAAACGTCACCACGGAGGCGCAGATGAAGGATTTCATCAAGGATGAGGCATGGGGACATCATGCTAGCTGCACTTGCCCTATTGGAGCTGATGATGACCCAATGGCAGTGTTGGACTCGAATTTCAAGGTCAGAGGCGTGGAGGGGCTGCGTGTGGTTGATGCCAGCGTCTTCCCCAAGATCCCGGGGTTCTACATCGCGGCTCCAATCTATATGGTGAGCGAGAAGGCGAGTGATGTTATTATCCAGGCTGCGTCAGCATGAGGAGATGCGTCAGTAGGGGGGTGATTTTGGCATTTAGCGTATTTGAGTAGGCTTGTGTATATTATACATTTCACAGAGACATATTTAACACTCAGCATTGTAATATAAGGGGTTGACTTTGCTGAAAATTGCTTGTCCCTTCGCTATATAAATTTATAGCCTTCACTGCGCAATAACTAAAACTTTGCTGTTGAGCTTCGTTCCGCCTTTAATTTCCTCCTCGCATCGGTTTCTTTGACCATGTCATCCACTAATTTCTGAATATCAGCGCTAGAGTATTCAAGACAAGGTCCATCCTGCGGGTTTCTTGTCCAACCAGCATAAGGATCGTTGTCCCGAGTTAGCTTTGAGTACTCCATAATCGTCTTTCGGATACGAGCGGAAATGTTCTTTCGATTTAACAGTAGCCGCTGCTGTGACTCGTAAATGAGCTCCATGCCTCGGACAAGTGCAATCTGCGATGAAGATCGTGGTACTATGTTTTGCATGTGCTCTTTCAGGAGCAGGTAGAATGATACATGCCGATCACAACTGAAGTATGTATCTTGCAGACTAAGCTCATACGAGTGTGGGTAGAATCCAGCCAGCTCCCAATCTATGATGCCGGCCAACTTGTAGTTGGATTTACCATCCACTGAGATGCGCGATTGAAGAATTAGATTGCGTGGCGTGAGATCGTTGTGGCAAAGCACAGATTCTCCTGCCCATCTTCCAATGTCGGAATTGTTAATGACTATTGATCCCATGTCTTCAAAACTGGACTGGATCCTGACATCTTGTGAATCACCGCCAACGGACTCCATAGTACAGAATGTCTTTTTAACCTTTCTCTTTTCCATGATAGAGTATAGTAATGCATGCCCGTTGTTTAGAAGTCCCGTGTGAGGTCCACCAAAAACGCCAGGCGTCTCCAAAACTCGTTTGGCCTCCTCATCATCTTCACCAAGCATCTTGAGCATTGTTTCTTCGGCCATCTTATCACTTAACCGAACACAGTGTAGCTTTCGGAGCGCTTCAACAAGCTCAGCTACAACATTTCTTTGCTCATCGGTGCTCATCAGCTGCCAGACATTCTCCAAGAGGTCGCCTTCCACAACTTCAACTACGGAGAAATCGAATATCCTCCCTTGCGCGTTTGCCGCCTTGCCCACTTGAAAGGTCTTTGGGACGAGATCTGGAATTATGGTCGCAGCGATTTGTTGCATAGCGGCAACCATTGCGAAGGCTTTGGGTTTCCCGTCCTCGCTCTCCAACCGGACTATACACGTAGTGTGGTGATTCAGGGAGTTTTGAGGGAGTTCTGCTTTAAACACGCATTTGTCCCAGTCCTGAAGAATGATAGAGATAGCCTTTGGTTGATTGGTAGTGAACATATGCTCCAGAAGGCAATCATCCGGTTTGACATCGCGGTCGTCCATAACAGTGCTAATATTTTCGTTTCGTGAATTGCGCAGGTTTGTTGTTGTTGAGTCTTACACATGTACTGGTGATAATCGTCGGAACCACCAACCAACATCCAACATTTAGCTTCGTTCCAAGGTGCATGCTGCTTCTAAATCGCGCGCTTTGTTTACTCCAACATCTAGTGAAGCGAAGTGGTTTGCCGTAGTTGTAGCATTTACTGGAAGATTTTAAATAATAGTAACACAAGAAATTTGAGTTGACATGGTTTACAAGAATGATAATAACAATATATTTGTGAATACCTAAAACTTACTCAGAGTCATTGCATATGCATGGATTAGCGCCTGCACTATTACTTTTTCCACAGGTACCACATTTATTGCTGTTGACTAACTCGACAGGATTGGTGATATTGGCAAGAGCCAGTCGGAAGTTGGACGTCCGACCGAAATTGCACGCCAATACGGCTGCACTGGAATCGAACAGTCGTGCCCGCGCCAAATGGCAGAACCAACTGGCATCATATGATCTCGATGATGGTTGGCGATCTGACATGGAAGAGTTCGTCTCAGAATATCACAAGGGAGAGCCATGCAGAGTCGTGGAAAGATTCGAAGGCGCCTTCAATCACTGCTTTAGACTCCGCTTCGACTTGAGCAACCGTGCTGACTGGCTGCTTCGCTTTCCGATACCAGGCGATGTTATGTACCCTGGAGAGAAGATCAATCAGGAAGTTGCAGCCATGGAATTTATCAGAGAGCATACTGATATTCCGATCCCCAAGGTTATAACTTCTGGCAGAACAGATGGACGTTTTGAGGGATTGGGACCCTTTATCACCATGGACTTTGTCGACGGAGAGCGTTTAGACGAAGCTCTCTATCAGAACGACAAGATAAAGCCTGGAATAGGACAGTTGACCCTGGATTATATTTACAAGCAGATGGCGCAAATATATCTGGAATTGTTTGAGCACGATTTTGAACAGATAGGTGGGTTATCAATGCCATCAGGTGGTCGATCTTGGCATATAGGGTCCGTACCATTGTCGCTGAAGATAAATGAGGGACAGAGACTAACGGGAATTAATCTTTATGGTTAGCTTACATACTCTTACCCTCTTTGGTTGCTGTGTTTAAACTGATACTTTCTCTCCTCAGATCACGCTGAACCTTTTACAATCACCAGCGCATGCCTTGACATCTTGTGGGCCAGCATACACGCCTATTATGTGAGAACCCGGAGTCTGTGTCTGATGAAGACGAGTATTATGAAGAATATCGTTGCCTGCAAACTATTAAAATGCTCACGGGCAGATGGTGGCTATGCGAGAGCCATTATGCTGCTTAGAATTGATGCAAAGCGGGTCTGCTGAGGTTGGTCAACCCTTGAGCACGCCAGCAGACATCGAAGAATTCGTTGGGAAGCGGTTTCAAACTCGTATAGCTCCTAAAAACTAGCGGTATACTTTTCTGACGCGGAGATATTGTTGCGGATTACAAATAGAGATTATAAGGGGTCAGAATTTGGCTTACAGAAGGAGCCATTCAATGCCAAGGCTGACTGTTTATCGTATCAGAAGGCGCGCATTGACAAGAATTTTGTAATTTCACGTGACATTGGAGCTTATCGCCGCTGCCCAGCCCGATCGCGGGGTGATGACTGAGCAACGCGATTAATAAATTTGGGAGGGGAAACAGAGAACATAAACCCCACAGCTCCCACATCGTCAACTCTGCACCTCTCCACTCCAACCGATAGTGATTTTGGTATACCCATCTCTGCAAATTTATAATTGCCTCGTTTTTGAACAAGGAACAGAGATCCAAAGTCTGATTTTTGGCGGTTGCCACTCTCCGTCTCGATGGCGCCCTCTTTCGTTACCATCGATAACACCCCAGACTTCGATTTCGCGCCTCAGCCACAGATCACCAAGAAGGCAGTCGACTATAGCACCCGCACACTCCTCATCGCTCCTCCTTCCATCGCCAGCCATGAGGAAAAACTCCACGGCATTCTCGCCGTCCATGACCGCTCCGTCACCGATCTCCAAATGCTCGACCGCATCTCCGCGGGCCTCGCTAGACTGCCCCTCGCAACATACGACCTCATAATTATTCTCACCGACGTTGACGGAACGCGCAACGAGTCCGGCAAGTTGCTGAGCCGAGATGTATACAGCAGCCTCGTGCAATCGCTCAAGGCGGGCGGAAAACTACAGTCCCAGGACAACACATTTGGACAGTCCACGACCAGTGGCGAATATACTGAAGCTATCCTTGCTGGATTGGTGGCCAATAGCGCTGGAGGGATGATGAAGCCAGACTACAGTGCCAGTGAGGCAGTGCCGCTGCGCTTCGGCCGAAATAAGAAGAAGGATGCTGTGTCGGACGCAGGCCCTCCAGCGTCGATTGTGACACTGAAGCGAAATAGTGTGGAGATTACGCCTAGCCAGGCCAAGCCAAATGGCGTGGGCTTTGTGGACTTCAGCGACAACTTTGGAGAGGAGATCACAGGCGAGGATGACGACGATGATTTAATCGACGAGGACACCCTGCTCACAGAGGAAGACCTGAACAGCATGGTCGTTATCCGTATGTCCCCACCACCCTTACTTCCCACTGCAGACGACTAACATCTCACAGCACCGGAGTGCGTTCCACGAGTCGGCAAGCGCCGTCGTGCTTGCAAGGACTGCACGTGTGGTCTTGCAGAGAAGATCTCAGCCGAAGACGCATCGAAGCGTGCTTCCGCTGACGACAAGCTCAAGGCGCTCAAGCTCGATTCGTCGGACTTGGCGGAGGTTGACTTCACCGTGAAGGGTACGGTTGGGTCGTGCGGAAGCTGCAGTCTTGGTGATGCCTTCCGATGTGACGGCTGCCCATACATTGGAATGCCAGCCTTCAAGCCTGGAGAGGAGGTCAGGTTGCTTAATAATGATGTCCAGTTGTAAACGCTGGCAATGCGAGGCGCTTGGAGTTTGAGGTTATACGCCCACAGCTGGTATGGAAGCCTGGTTGGCTGGTTCCTGGGTAGAAGGGTGGATGCTTTCTAAAGCTTAGTTTTGCACTGAAGTTAAATTGCCTAGCGATGATGTTGAAGCAAATAGCCACTCGAAGAATTCATAGAATCAAAGAGAGTTTTTGACCGTTATTGCCGTCGTAATAGGGGTTGAGGTGCGCGCCAATGTTATAATCGCCCTTTCGTCTATGTCATTACAGAAACGATGAGTAGCGTGAAATATTCAAATTCAGCGGCTTCTATACATAATATATGCGTTGTGCAAACAAAATGGTATCCAGGAACGCCCACCAATGCATCCTATATGCGCTAGCTCCCCATATAAACCCATCCTTGCCATGTCTACCACCCATCACCCCATCCATCATCATCGCCCGCCTCCTTGGGCTTCGTATCAATAACCTTCTTCACCACAGGCTTCGCCGGCGCCGCGCTCACCTTCCTCGAACCAGCGCCCAGCGCACCCGGCCTTGCGCCTCCGCTCCCTGGCTTCGCAAGCCCCTTCGGCAGCGGCTTCGAACCAGTCTTCTTCCCTGCCTGCGCCGCTAGCCAGCCTGCAAAGTCCGGCTCGCCATCATCTTCGAACGGCTTCGACGATACTGTAGGCTTCGCAGGGGCCTTGGGTTGCTCATCCACTGCGTCCGTGAACGCCGTCTCGTCATCGTCCATGTCGCCCCATGCCTCAAAGTCATCCTCACCTGCATCGCCAGCGTCTTGGAAGTAGTCTGCTGCATTGGAGGCAGAGGCGGAGGAGGTGGAGGTGCGAGTTGAGGTGGGTGGAGGGGATGTGATTGCCTGGCGGTGGAGTGCGGATGCTGAGGCGGACGCGCGAACTGGTACGCTTACAGCTCTTGTCTCTAGTGTTGGAGGGGGGAGTGCAAGGGTGTTGGCGGAAGAAGACGGTTCGATGTCGCCTGCTGCCGTAGAAATCTTATTGGTGAATGAGGAAATCGCCCAGCCGGTCCACGATGCGGCTTCGCTGGGTTGGGGCGTACCCATCCGTGGCGTAGTGGAGTTGGAGCGAGCTGCATCTGGAGCCGGCGGTGGGAGAACGGTGTCTGGCATCTGACTCGCTGCTTTGCGGATCTGTCTGAGGTAGGTATCTACGCTCTTGTTCGCCTGGTCCCGCACGAGCTTTTCTTTATCTAGTAGCAGCGGGCACACGGAGGGTAAAATCTTCCCTGCTATATCTTCATCAGTGAAGCAATCCGCAGTAGCGGTCAGTGCTTGTAGCGCAGCATTGCGAGCATGCACAAATGGATCTCGCAGAGATCGCGTGAAAGCGGCGATGAGAACTTTTGAGCGAGTCGACACTCCGAGAGAGCGGGCAATCTTCCCAAGACAGATTGTGGTGTTGGTGCGGATGCCAGGTTGCTCATCGTTAGATGTACGAGCAAGCTGCTTCAGGAGATCCGAGTTAATCGTACGGTCAGATAGTTTAGTTATGATAGTGAGAACGGCCTTGACTGTTTGTTCGCGAATAAGGGGGGCGATATCGGTGAAACCGGTAACCTATTTTTAATTAATACAATGCCCATTCAAAATTGTTGTAAGCCATACCATTTGAGGATAGATTTTGTCGTTAACAATTTTTTGAGGTAGACGGTCGATCATAAGTGGTAAGTTATCCAAAAGGCAGACTCGAATGGCTCGGTCAGGACTCTGGAAGAGTCGCACTACGACTGGAGTTACTTTAGACTCGAAATCCTCGTCAGTTAGTTTCTGGGCGATTTTCATGACGACACTGAAGACTTTCGGGCCACCTCCACCAAATTCCACTGATTTTAGCAGTTCAGGGAGGATTTTCATCTTGAAATATTCTTCGGGGAAATCATCCGACAGTTGGTCTAAATCGCTATTGGGGGGTTAGTGAGAGCCTCAGATACTAGAGACTCGGGAACAGTACCTCAGGAACTCCTCTCTCTCATCCTCAGATTTCATCCCAAGGCTATCAACTCCTTCAGTTAGCTTAATCAGAGGCGTGTCCAAAAACCCTCCGTTCCTTCGGCCTTGGTCTAAGAAATGTGCGACACTAGATCTGGACTTCGGGTTTGCATTGACGAGTCGTTTGTAGGCTGGTTGCATGTTTGAAGGAATGCCCTTTGTTTGGCCGATCTGGTCGGAGCCAAGGAAATCACCATTAAAGGTTTCAAATAACAATATACCGAAGTTGTATGCGTCGAGGGCCGTGGCTGGATTCCGTTTAATGGTTTCCCACCCCGATTTGGCCAGCTCAGGAGGCATATATCGGGCTGACTCCGGCACAAGACTTCCATATCTCTAGCAGCTGATTAGTATCCCATCTAAGTTCGCCAGTATAGTTCGACATACGTATATTATTGCTTCGTTGTCTTTGAGACTGCTCAGCACCTCAAACCCGCCCAGCTTCCATTCTCCACTTTCGCTGGTATATACGGACGCGGCTTTGAGACTCCCATGTATCGAGGTGGCGTCGTCATTAATGAATTTGACGGTTTGCTATATAATATTAGACAATTGCTTGCTATGATGGTCGCATCTCGAAAGATAGGAGGCTGCATGCATACCGCTATACTAAATAGCCCCCATTTTATAGTCTCGTCACTCATGCTCTTTCGCTTTATGTGCCATCTTAACGGCACCAAGCGCTCCGTGGCAACATATATGTATGATTCGGTCTGGTAGGATGTAATCAGCACAATGAAGTCATATTGGCGCCAGTAGAGGTACCTCAACTGTGTCGAGCACTTTTATGACACCTGGGTGCCGAAGTGTGCGCAGTTTCTTAACGGCGTTTCTTGCCAGGGGCAGTCGTGACTTGTTTGCTGGTACGTCAAATGAAAAGATGCTGCAGTTCGAGCCATCCTCCTAAAACTCCCGTCAGTATATATCTCTTGAAGATCTGGAGCTGACTTACTCTTCGTGTACCATTATAAAGTGTCCATATCGAGTCGTCCACGTCAACACGGTCTCCAAAGCTGTATGGAAAAGGAGGGCCACTAGAGATCGCCGAGGCGACAGCAGATTTTAGAAAATCCATTGACTACTGTCTGCTGTACGTGGTTTGCGCCCGACAGTATTCTGTGTTCTATGTCCTCTACATGCCGAATCGGCTGCCTCATGAAGCCCCTCGCGGACCGCTGGCACGACAAGCTAGTCCCATAACAGCAGCGGATAATGGTGGCAGTATTTCAGTAGCGCCAACCTTAATTGTAATGTTTCAGTCCGTCCCATCACGCGCTGTGCTTCCCTTTGTAACGACAACCGTCTTAACTTTGGTGCAGATCGCCCCAAAGGCACTTCAGCTTTTCTGTTTGTATTTTTGTTTGTCTCGTTATAAAAGCGTCTGATTTAGTTGTTTTATTTCATGCATAGCGGAGTAGCGAAAGGTCTGATATCACAGCCCCTAACATCGAACGACCAACAACAACCCGTTTGTCAAAGAATGACTGGCGTTTTCAAGCCGTGGAACCTAGCATCTTTATGACAGAACATACTGTATATGTTGATCATAGATATTCAGTCACCGGCGAACTGAGCAACGATCCCATTGCAGAACTTCGGGGCCACCACAGCAGGTGATTGCTACCAGCCTTTGCTAGCCTGCAACTTGGCGCTGCAACTTGACAAAGCCGAAACGATAGACTACAATATTCTACGGTATGTGGAAATTTTTATTGTATTACTCATTTTTTCATTAACCGCTATTTGTGATGACCAACCTGGTAAAAGGTCAGACTGCAAAGAGTACTTCTGGTTTCGGTATTTTCAACACCCATTCGAACACAAGGCTGAGGATTCGTCGCGACATCGCATTTATACGCTGGCTTGGTGAATCCTTGGACCAAGGCAAGACTATGTTTCACAGGAGTTAGTGAATTCATAGTGAAGTTGGAGGATATATTAAAATGACTGTATTCAGGAGCTCTTTATCTGCAAAACAAGTGATCTAGAGCCAAAGGCGAAGTGAAAATATTGTTGGTTTATCGGAAAAGTACTGTAGGGCGAGTTACAGGCGCTATGCCAGCAAATCTTTGTGGTGACGATTCGAGGTTGTTGTCTGGGTGTTGAAAGAGCTCGAAGCCGCTGAACTCGCAGAATGCTGACTAAAATAACTGAAAAGACCTGAAATAGCACAAATTGCAATTGTTTTCTGATAGTACTTGGGAGAATCACGGCTAATATTTCATCTAGTGCCTCTCGAGGTAGTCGGATTCGAACCTTGTTGTATTGCCATATGCAACCTGGCACGGATTGTAAGTTAGATTTGCTCGTTGTTGACGATACGGCCCTTCCTTTCCCTGATCGATCCCGTTATATGGTTGGGGTTCAATTTCAAATATTTGCCTCAGATTGAGATTCCAATGCATATATCGGCATATGGATGATGTGACATGCATCTGCGTTCTTAACGCATGAAGTGACGGCCATGCAATCAAACTTCCCACTTGCCCATCCTGTTGTTTATACGAACCCTTCGTATCCCCTTTACTAATTTGATAAGAAACCGAATCTACTTCACCTACTCAGAAGGCGGCATCGGTGCGACAACAAGAACGTCGTCCCCTTGCGAGGACCGCTAGGTCATGGAACTCAATAGCAACGCCAGCCCTATATTTTCGAGCTCCAGCCATTACGGGCGCGGAAACCTACGCCAGACACTGCCGACCAGGCGGCCGGCAGTCAGCCAACCTGAGGGAAATTTCCCTACAGGCCCCATCAGGACCTGCAAATAGCTCCGGCTCTACGGGCGTGGTATATACAATGGTGACTACCAGAAAGGGTTCATCAGCTAATTCTGACGACGAAACACTATATGGGAGAAGGTGCATCGTTAGCACTTGTAATAATCCCATCCTGCCAGGGGACAGTTCGGATAAAGTGTGTAATTCATGCAAACAAGTGGCAAAGAACGCATCAGCAAAGCTGAAAGCGAGGAGGCTCAGATCGACAAAGGTTGAAACTGGCCTTTTGACTCCAAAATCCGAAGTCAAGAGTGGTAGCGGCCGTGATAAGATGAAGCGCCAGGGACTGTCGCCGCTGCCGTCTATTATGGAGCCTAATGACACAAGCAATAAACGAAAACTCGGCGATGTACACGGTGCTGCCGACGAAGTCACAAGCTGGCGCAGTCCCAAGTCGCAAAGGGTCGGGGAGTGTACTGAAGTAAATGGTGAGACAGACCAAAGGTCCATATCAGGGAGAACAGGCCGGCTGGAGTTAATTATATCATCTGACAAAGAGGAAACTGCTCCAAAGCTACCAATCGGAACCGAGAGCGTGGAAGCTTTGGCGAGCAACGACGCCGATACAACATCGATCGTGCCTATGACATCCATGATAACAAGGTCGCGCAGCATTATTCATCCTGATGCACTCACGTCAATTGGAATCAATGTCACTGAGCCAGTTGCCCCGTCACCACCAGACTCCACATTTAAGTCGACCTTGCCAGGTATCCAGACCCCGCATTCGAATCCAAGCTCGTCGGATAGGTCTCCTCTGAAGCCGAGAAACGAGGATCCCAAGAGGGATGACAACCCTCCTTTACCAGGGGACTCGTCTCCTCCACTAGGAGACCCTCTATTTCATCCAGTGGACTCGCCCTCTCTTCCAAAGGACCCTCTATTTCTACCAGAGAATTCGCCTTCTCTACCAGAGGACTATCTTCCTGTAACATGCGACTCTCCTCCTATACCAGAGGGCCGGCAGGATGCTGCAGACAACATGTCCACAGATGGTTCGGACGAAAATTGTGAGAACATGGACGACGGCGGAGGTGATCAGCTTCCAAACCCGACACCCATCCTTGAGTCAACTTCTTCTGCCGATACTCCTTTGAAGCAGCCAGCAAGTACCACGGTACTTCCTTCAAATGGCCGAGACTTTACAGGTAATGGGATTGTGCAATTCCAACCGTCCGTGCCCTTTGTAATTGTGAGTCTCGATTCGATCGAACCCACACTAAACCCGAATTCGGTGCTGGCTAGGCTTTCCAAGAATCCTCTTGACAGAGAGCCTAACTCACTTGACTTTGATGATATACTCTCAAACTACCGCGGTTCAGACGATGAATTTATGGCACAAACTCTCTTTGACTTGCGTACTGAAGATCAGTCATACATATCAATCCAAGCCAGGATCAACGCGAGGGGGGGCAGAAAGAGGCAATTCGGTAAAGTACGAAGCACGCTCGACGTGGACTCGACATGGGGCAAACACCAAAATCAACCATGGAAGATCAATCCTGCGGCACTGAACCGTGATGATTTGCCTCTGCAACTGGTACTCCGTGGATTCAACGCAAAAGATGTGGTACCAACGGTGGCGGAAGGCGAGTTATATCTCACCCAACATGAAGAATACGAAGGGCCCAGGCGAACGTGGCGTTATGGCGATGGAGGGGCTGGGAAAGAGGAGGGCTACCCAGAGGCGCAAGCTGGGGCATGGGCACATTTGGCGAAGGCAGCTAGATGAGATGGCGAAACTACGCTTGGTAATTTACACAGGATCTTGCAGGTGTCATGACGATTTGTGGCATGTTCAAGGGAGTTCGTTTTAAAGGATTTCTAGGCGCTTGCAATATACCCTTACTCCCACATTTATTTATTTGGCATTTTCTCTTAGCCAATGAAGGTTTACTCTATCAAAGATACGTCCACATTCAAATAAACTGTGTGACAGACCAAAAGGCGCAATTATCGAGGAGCATAAACTTCATTGGGACATAGCCTAACTCTTTCTTCATCTCCAGTCTGTCTGTTTGTTCTCCCGCCGCCTCGGTCACTCCTCTTGGTAAGCCCTAGCAGTATGGCTGTCCCGCATAAAGACTTGGCAACCCTTCTCTTCTTCGTCTCATACGTCAGCTACTCTGCCAGTATTCAGCTCCCCTTCTGCAAACCGCCATCAGTTAAAGTTAGTGGTGGATTAGTTAGCAAGGTCAACCTCTTGTTCAGCTGCTGCTTTCTCAAGAACAGCAGTTCTTCGCTTTGTAGCTTCAGTGATGATTTCAATTAACTTCTTGCGGCGCTCTTTGTTTGAAAATGTCAGTTGGGGGTTAATGACTCTAGTGGCAACTTCTCTGTTGATTGTAGGTCGAGTGAGAGACCCTTTTTTGGAGAATTATCAGCCCACATGGAATCATTCAAGCCACGGCGCTGGGGGCGTGCGGGCACAGAGGCACTTGAAATAGCTGAAGCAAAGTCTAGTGGGGTGTAAGTATCAGATGCCTTTGGATCATCTGCCCATTTTGAATCTCCCGGTCCGCTCATCGTCTTGGTAGGCTTGGTATCTTCCACAAAGATGTTAGACGCAGTGTTGTCGGTGCTACCATGGAGAGTGGTATTTCTGGGGACGAAGGTTTCTCTGCTGGGGTCAAATTTGACTTTGCTAGAAGGAGCATTGATTTTGCTTGGGATGGGATTGACTTTGGTGGGAGCAACATTTTCGTTGTTAGTCTTAGGGCTGGCCCATTTTGAATCTGCCAATCCTCCGAGTACTTTCATAACCTTTGGTTTTTGCAACAACTCATTGGTATTTTTGACAACAAATGGGCGAATCTCGTCACGGAATGCGGTTTTGTCCACAGTCAAAGCCCTATCCCTGAGCTGCAATAGCTCCGACGCACCATACTGTAAAAATGCAGGTTCTGGCTTCTTGGGGTCTTCTGCAGCATTTTCACTACCAGGGGCATTTCCAGCTGGTTCTGTAGTCACAGTATCTAAGGTGTCAGCTTTCTTGGTTTGCTCAACGTCCTCATCGGGATCTGCCTGAGCGCCTGCGGGCAAATTTTCTGGCATAACCTGCTTGATTTGCATGAAACCATCTTCAGAATTAGATTGGCTATCGTTGGAGACACTTCCTGGAACATCCTGTTGGCCTAAATCACTTGAAGTAGGTGCATCTCGTCTGACTATTTCGGCAGCGGCGCCTTCAAGTATTAGGCGAATAGAGTCATTTTCAAGACCCTTTCGAAACGGGGGGCCTTGCGTCTTCCAATATTTGTTAATCGATTCTTTGGTCACAGGAGGCTCATCCGAAGCATACACAGATGAAGAGATCCCCCTACCATCTGGGATCACACCATTTGCGAGAGAGTCCATGAGAACTACCCTCTCCTGTTTATCCTTAGCCATTCCTTTCATTGTGTTCTCCACAATCATATTGAATACAGCCTCTGCATTCTCTTCCAAGGTCCACATATCTTTCATATAGCCCGAGGCCGGCTCATGTGTAACAACCTCGGTGGATGAGGACACCCAGCTGTCATTGTCGTCAAGGGAAATAAGATTAAACGAAATCAGGTCCTCCTCGTCGTGTGTGTCAGGGATTGCCCTAGTATTATCAGGCGCGTTATTCTTGGACAATCCCGGGTCTGGATTGACGTGAGTCGGCTTGCTGGGCTTCGAGACTGGAGCCACTGGCCCATTGGTTAGTTGTCCAGTGGCCGGTGATTTTGAGGCTGGTGGTTTTGTAGCTGGTGGCTTTGGAGCTAGTGATTTAGTAGCTGGTTGTCTGGTGGTTGGTAGTGCAACGACAGGTGGTTTAGTGATTGGCTGTCTGGCCGATGCTTGTTTGCTGGTTGTTTGTGCGGTGCTTGTTTGAGGTGGAGTATTCTCAACTTTTTTGGCATTTGGGAAAAACGACTCTGGGGTTGCCAAATCTAGCAATGGGGCCGAATAATTTCGTTGTACAGATTTCTGTTGCGGGGGCCTTCTTTGTGTGGCTTTCTGCTGTATGGCTACCTGTTGCTTCGCTTGTCCAGAAGGAATGTTCTTGTGTTGTGGACTGTTGTTGGAGCCCTGAACGAAATGGCCATGATTTACACCGACACGGCCATTATTACCTCCTCGCCCGCCACCTCGTCCGCCACGAATGGCCGACAATGGGTCTGAAAATCGGAGTAGGTTGGCAATTTCTTCAATGGGAGCTCTGTTTCTTCTGTTGCTGTACTCTAAGTTAGCAAAACATGGTTGTGGTTGCCAAAGAAAGGTTCACCTCTGTCCAACGAGTCCACCACTCCTTGAACTACCACCAATGTGGCTGCCACCATTATGACCACCTCGGGAGCCTCTTGAATCATTTCCGCCTTGGTTTGAAGATCCAGCAAGACTTGCTTGCATGCGTAGACGATGTGACTGGCCGCTTCCCAAGTCATCCAGCAATAGAGCATCTTGATCAACATCATCGGGCCTGAATGCTGTTCCCTACTATTAGTTGCCGGATGCTATTGTGAGGCCCAAAAATTATCTTACATTGCCACATGTTAATTTCGTTCCCATACTTGTTGGTAATCTTCTTGATCTCCTTTGTGGGGGCTTTCGCCAAGGTAGCTCCGATGGGGACATTGGCGTTTCTTCTATCCTTCGGGTTGTCTTCCAAGGAAAGGTCATTTATTCTGCCAATACCAAGTTCTTCCTAAATTTGAGGAATATTAATATGTGTGTGGAAATCTTGGGGGGGATTTAAACATACCATCATTGCGTCGAGCAGGAACTGGGGTGGGTTATCGCCATATGGCGAGCCTTCAGGTGGCTCAAGTGTATTCTTCTCCATGATGTCGAGTTTCTCCTTGGTTCGAGATATTCTTATTGGATTTGAAGGACACTATAGCGACCATAAATTGACCTACGTGCTATGTTGTAGTATTGAAGGTGCCTAGTTGACAGAAACGTTAATGAATGACTTGATGTTATTGTACTGTAAGTATAAAGACAACACAAATATTGAAGACAAGTAAAATATTGAGAAAATGAAACTCAACCAAGCTACAAGAATTTAAACAAAGACATATAATCATAGAAGCTGCAAAGGCTGATCACCATCGCCAACGCGTCGATACTTATTGTCAGGAGGCCCAAAGGTAAACACAAAATGTGAGAACAAGGCAGAACAGCAGCACCTTTGCCAAGGCCGATCTGGGCAAATGCATATTCTAAAGTTACATAGTAAACAACCGGATGAAGAAACAAACGGATCCTGAGAAACATACCTTTAAGTCGGAAGTTCAGTGATTATATGTTGTGGATATGATCTCCGTGACGATGGGTGAATTTGAATTTGTGTGAGCTTCAACGGAAGGTACACTATAACCAGCACCTCAACTTTAGGTGGTCCGTGCACAAAGTAAGGCAACGTTATGCAGCCAATCAGCGTCACAGCAAAGGCCCTGACCATAAAGCTTAAACCGCCGTCAGGATCGTCCCCTGCAGCCCCGGAAAAAGTTCTGAGGGAACGCCGAGACCGCTGCGTTCAATCTGTTGCTACTTCGCCATTCAATCCTCCACAGAATTCATATCACCACCATGACTTCTGGCCGGCTATTGCAGAGCAGCAGGTCTGCCCTGCGCGTAAGTCAAACATTCCCTTAATAATTGTCTGTAGAGCCGCCACGCTAACCAATCCCAGGTTTCCTGTCCCTCGCGATTGCTCCGTACCCAGTTCACCCGAGGCTTTGCGTCTGTCAACAATGCGACATCCCAAGAACCTGACGTGTCGTCGCGAACACCGCCATATCCCAAGCTTTTGAAGAGACTGGCAGAGGTGCGCCGTGTGCTTGGAGCGGACCGGGCTCTCACACTGTCAGAGAAGATTCTGTACTCCCATCTCGACAACCCGGAAGAGTCCCTCCTTACAGGGACCGACAATGGCCTAAACATTCGTGGCAATGCCAACCTTAAGTTGAAGCCCGACAGAGTCGCTATGCAAGATGCATCTGCCCAGATGGCACTCCTGCAATTCATGACATGCAAATTGCCTTCCACGGCAGTGCCAGCGAGTATCCATTGCGACCATATGATTGTGGGCCAGAGGGGTGCGGATGTTGATCTGCCAGAGTCGATCAAGGGCAACAAGGAGGTGTTCGACTTTTTGGAGTCGGCATCGAAGAAGTACGGCATTGAGTTCTGGCCACCTGGAGCCGGTATCATCCACCAGACTGTGTTGGAAAACTACGCCGCCCCTGGCCTAATGATGCTTGGAACTGACAGCCACACTCCTAACGGAGGTGGACTTGGAGCTATCGCTATTGGTGTTGGTGGCGCCGACGCTGTGGATGCGCTTGTTGACGCGCCTTGGGAGTTGAAGGCACCAAAGGTTCTCGGTGTGCGCCTGGAGGGCCAACTCAGTGGCTGGGCATCGCCAAAGGACGTCATCATGCATCTGGCTGGCAAGCTTACTGTCAGGGGTGGAACTGGATTCATCATCGAGTACCACGGTCCAGGTGTTGATACGTTGAGCTGCACAGGTATGGCAACCATCTGTAACATGGGTGCCGAGGTTGGAGCGACCACTTCTCTCTTCCCCTTCTCGCAGCGTATGGTGCCATACCTCGAGTCGACACACCGTGCTTCTATTGCTCGCCAAGCAAGGATGATCGCCTCGTTCCCATCAGCTCGCAACCTGCTGTCCCCTGATGCGAATGCTGAATACGACCAAGTTATCACAATCAACCTTTCGGAGCTTGAGCCATTTGTGAACGGTCCCTTCACACCTGATCTGTCGACACCTATTTCGCAATTTGCTGCCACTTCTGAAGCCAATGGCTGGCCCAAGAAGGTCTCGGCCGGCCTCATTGGATCGTGCACAAACTCTTCATATGAAGACATGACCCGCGCCGAGGACCTCGTCAAGCAGGCTGCCGCAGCTGGCCTCACTCCCAGCGTTCCATTCTTCATTACTCCTGGATCTGAGCAAATCCGCGCCACTCTCGAGCGTGACTCCACTCTCTCTACCTTTGAAGAGTCCGGAGGTGTTATCCTTGCCAATGCATGCGGACCATGTATCGGACAGTGGAAGCGTACCGCAACCGAGGAGGTTCCTCTCCCCACCAAGGGCGAGCAGAACGCCATTTTCACCTCCTACAACCGCAACTTCCGTGGCCGCAACGATGGAAACCCCGATACCATGAACTTCCTCGCATCCCCTGAGATTGTCACCGCGATGGCTTACGGCGGGTCCACATCATTCAACCCCCTTACCGACTCCATCACCACCCCCTCCGGCTCCGAGTTCAAGTTCTCGGCACCATCTGGCTCCGAGCTCCCACAATCTGGCTTCGAGGCCGGAAATGTCGACTTCCAGCCTATCACCGGTGCACCCAGCCCAGAGACACCCGTCGTCGTATCACCGAAATCAGACCGCCTTGCCCTGCTCGAGCCCTTCGCACCCTTCCCCCAGGGTAACCTGAAGGGTCTCCGCGTCCTCTACAAGGTCACCGGCAAGTGCACCACCGACACGATTTCCGCGGCCGGCCCGTGGCTGAAGTACAAGGGCCATCTTCCCAACATCTCCGCCAACACCCTCATCACCGCCGTCAACAAGGCGACCGGCGAGGTCAACGTTGCTTACGATGTCGATGGTTCCACCAGCGGTATCCCAGAGCTTGCTGAGAGGTGGAGGAGCCAGGGCGTCGAGTGGCTCGTCGTTGCCGAGAGCAACTACGGCGAGGGCTCCGCACGTGAGCATGCTGCTCTGCAGCCGCGCTACCTTGGTGGCCGTGTCATCCTTTCCAAGAGCTTCGCACGTATCCACGAGACCAACCTCAAGAAGCAGGGTGTTGTGCCGTTGACGTTTGCGAATGAGGCGGACTACGATGCCATTGATGCTTGTGATGAGGTCGAGACTGTTGGGTTGTATGAGATGCTGACGAATGGAGGTGAGGGTGATGTGAGCCTGAAGGTTACCAAGCCTAACGGAAAGGAGTTTGTGATTGAGACGAAGCACACTTTCAGCCCTGATCAGGCTAGCTTCGTTATCGCTGGCAGTGCGTTGAACCTTTTGGCCAAGGCTGCCGCCGAGAAGTCGGCTTAGAAAGGGGATTTATTTTAAAATCGAAAATGGGGGATTAGACGTTTTATTGTTTGTTCTCGGAGCGTTATGCTCAAGTTTGGAGTCAAAATCGAAGCTTGGGAAGCGCATATATGTAGATTATAAGATGTTGGCATAAAGTGGAATCATTTGTTCCGAAATTCAAAAACAAGGTTAAAACTACATACGTCTTGTAATATAACATTGTGCCCCAAAAACGAATTTGACAAGGCAATACACGAAGCTTTGATTGGAGCTAAAACATCATAAATGGTTAAATTAACCAGAGGTCCATGGCGCATCAAGTAGTCTCAAATTGGTCCAAGGTATTGTCTACCTGCGGTGTAAAGAACCAACAAATCCACCTCCATCATATTGGCCCTTGATCCTCACCACCTTCTATTCATAGTCATTCGTTCTCAACTTTACGACTTGATAAAAGCTGGCTTGAATGGTAGAATTTGAATCTGTAGAGTTAGCAAGCTCCTGAGACTCTCACGTGCTACATACCTTTTCAAAATCCCATACTTCTCCCTTCGCATAGACGTCGTTCTTGAGCTCCACCATAACTTCATCCTTAGTTGCAGCATGGGCGATGAAGCAGGATCCGTTGATTTTCAAGGCCTCTCCCTCCTTGGGTTGCTCGTCGAGAAGGGCACCTGCGGCATCTTTAGTATGGGTAGTTCAAAAAGAGACGAGTCCATATTGAGGCAAAATAAAAAACATTTGGTTCACAGTTGTAAAAACCGTTGTAACCAGACAGTGAGTAAGACAAGAAGGAGTTAACAAAGCTAAATCGGACTTACCCCCAACCTTCCAAAACCCCTCATCAACCTTTGGCGTTACATTCTTCAAGTGATCACTTCCCCCCATTAATTTCTCACTCTTCAAAATCACGGGACAAAGCACACCCACCTCCTAACCGCCATCCTCGCCTCCAGCTTCCCGGGCTGATCAGGCACAATAACAAGCCAATGGGCCTTCGCAGTCGCCGCGGACGCCATAGCTCGTAGCTGGTGTGATTTCGATTTCGGCAGCGAAGGTCGGAGGGGTGCAGCAGCGATGGCGAGACTGGGTAGCGTTTTGAGGGTTAGCTGAGGGAGACGAGCGGGTGGCATTGCTGGTGGGGGTTGGTGGGATGGGTAGAGAGGAATGGTAGCGGTTATCGGCGTCGACGTGGAGGGGGCTTGGCGTTTGGTGGGGGTGCGGTGAGGCTGACAAAGACTGGTGGGAATTAAGGTTGGGGTTGACGATATCTCTGTGCGACGTCTGACAATGTAAATCTGGTGATCACTGTAGGCAGAGCAGGTCTTGATAACTGCCATTTAAAGCTAATTTATTTTGTAGGATCGTAGGTAGTACTATAATTGTTCTCATCTTCCCAACTCACACCACCTTTGAAGTTCATCGCACTGTGTGTGAGGGTATACCTACGGCCAATACCTTCAGGTACCCCTCCTGCTCTTGATGTCGACCGCGTCAGCCTCGTCAGCCTTGCCACCTCGGCAGGTGACACAACCCAGCACTAACTACCCAGCACAACCACTGTATCCGTCATATATCGATTCTTTACCTATACCAGCGACTAAAAATGGGTGGACAACTCGCAGCCCTTTGAAACCAATGAAAGCTGCATCGGGAAGTGAGCAATATCCGAAGATAGCTTCCCGCAGGTCATCGTCGGTGGCAAAAGGCGGTGAGACAACTCATGTCATGGGGTTCTGAGATAGCAATAGGCTGGTTCATCACACGGGAGGTATCAAGGAGACCACCATCACATCTTTCAGTAATATGTCTTCTATTCTCGCTATGAAGAATCGCCCATATGAGGCCTCTCCAGCGCTGGGCCTTCCCCCGTAGTAATCCCTTGCCCTCCACCATAGCGCCAAACCCGAACCAGCGCATGTGATACTCCAATAGCAGGCGGCGCTTACCACAATGTAGCCCGCAAACCGCAAAACGCCGGCGACGATAGTGAATCAACGCCCGTGACCAAGTACTGGAAATCAATCACCGTACCTGAAAATGCAGAAAATCCCCAACTCGGTGCTCTCTCAAAATGAATTCGTAACGTTAACGTCGTGAGATGCCTCAGCATCAAAATTAATAAACACCACCCCGTAATCAAGTCGCAGCGCAAAATATGCATGCAAAGAGCCTCCTGCTCCTCCATAATCCTCTTCTCGTATTGTGGGTATATAACCGGATTCCCCTGGAGCCTGCCTACTTTAGTCTCTGGTGAGAAGTGAGCCGTGGTCCAGTATATTCGTTTACCAAGGTCCCACACGCACCGGAAGGTTGGTGCCATATGTCCCTGAGAAGAGTTGGTTTCGGATCGAATTAGGATCATTGTTTGAGTTCATGTTCGAGTTCGACGATCCGCCCGCTCCGCCACAGTATAAATTTGAGCCAAGTGCGTTGACAGCTGCCTGCATCTGCCCGCCGCTCATGGCGTTGTGTTTTTGAACCTTCTGGTCCCACTCTCCGTTATGTAGTTGGATCCCTCCTCCGCGTTTGCTTGCTTCGCTTATGACCCGTGCCCAGGCTCGTGAGATCTCGTCGTATGCATTATCTTTGTGGTGGTTGTGGCTCGAGCTTTCCCAGTCTGGCAGTTGGTGGACAATGTTCGTGACGCTGTCGAGGAACTCTAGGGATGTGGTGACTTGTGTTTCATTGGGAGGAAGGTAGTGGGGAACGAAATCGGTGATAGCGTCGATAAGTTGGCCAAGCTGGACTCGAACGCGATTATATGCGTAATCGTTTGTGGTATTGCCACCGAACGGAAAGGCCTGTCGTAACCGCTCCTGGTACTGCTCGAGGACGCCTAATGTAGATGCTACCGATGGCCGTGGTGCTGATGTAACGACTTCCTGTCCGATTTCAGGGTGGCGTTCGCAAATTGTTTGCAGGACGCTCCTCAGCGAGTCCGCATCGAGGGTTTCGAGGAGGCGAGGCAACGCGAGCGGTCGGCCTATGACTTCGTTGTTCCTGATCTTCTTCGATGGGCGAGCGATATGGCGGGATGATATGGCGGGAGACGAAAGAGGAGACACAGACATGTCTTCATCGAGAGATCGAGGATCTAGTTCATCATCGGCTTTTCGCTTGCGGGCCGACATTCTGGGAGAGAGGTGGGTGGCTACAAGTCGATGACGGTCGTTAGCTACTACGGAAATATTTGAGATAGGTTCAAAGAGTACGGATACATACGTGATATTGACGGAGATCGTCTCGGAGAGTTGTGGTGATGGGGAAAGAAAGTCGGATGTTGCTGGAGCAAAATGTTCATGATCGCTGCACCGATCGTAAATATTCCAGAAGCTTGGAGGCTATACCAGTGCCCCGACTATGGAATACGTAGGGGCCGAAGGTGTGAATCAGAGGAGAACTATAAAGTCTCGTAGATGGAGGACAACGGTGTTGGTGGAGAGGGTTTTCGTTAGGTTGGAAGTCGAAAGTGGTTCAAGCTTGACAGTTGGACGGTTGCTAGCACTCGCTAGTTGTTGCTATTGAGGGAACCAACCTCAGGCTGACTATGCATGGACCACCCCCAACCATGCACCATTTAAACACAACGATGGACGGATGTCATTCATACGAAAGAAAAAATATATATACATACGTAGAAATGTCGCTACGATGGAAATATAGCGTTCATAATTATTTCATGAGTAAAAAGCAGAATATTTAACCTAAAAAGAGGGCTCAAAGCCGATGACATGTGCATTTTAAGAGCAAAAGTATGTGAATTTGAGAATTACAGGGTTGCAACTATCGAGTATGCTTGGCAATACATATATAGGCTTGCTTCCAGAACCTCCGCCAACACTTTGATACAATCCCACCCGTCTAAATAGCCTTTAAACCAAAACAAATATTCCCCCAGGGTGTTAGATCTTATGCGCTTTCTTCGGACTCTGCAGCAATACGTAATTCATACGCAATGTCAAAGCATTCCGCCAGAAGTTCGTTGACACTAGCCTGACCCTCTGGGATATCTCCATTGATCATGAACCTGCCATCAACCTTCATGTTATCTATGGAGTTTAACTAGAAGTAGTCAGTAGATGATCGATGAGAACTTGGAGTTGGTCGCCTTACCTTCATACTGTAGGGATACAGCTCTCGAGGCGAGCTCACACCTCCCATTTCCCTAACCTCGACCAAACATCGCCTAAGAGTTTGGAGTTGATTGTAAATAGGTTGTAGGGCTTCTGAGACCGGCTCCGAAGACACCATTAGATAATATATGTAACCATAACTGCGACGGATCAGGTACAATAGCGTTCGCTGCACATATAATTCTGCTGGCTTGCCTTCACTATCAAGGAAATTCCCATCGACTCGTGCTTCGTCAATCCGATCCAATTGCCGTTGGTAGTCGTAGAGATCTGTTTCCCGTAACGACCATGCTTGGGTCAAAGAGAGCTTCTCCAGTTCGTTGCGAATGTTGACTAAGATGTCGTAGGTTGGCTTGAAGTTATCGGGCATCACCCCCTTATGATCCATAACTACGTCCGCCCATTCTAGAATTCTCGTGAGAAGCTCATTGATCTCGGCGTCTCCTGCCGGAATCCCGTTTGAGGTAGTTACGAAATGCCCATCAACCTGCTGTGCTTTGATCTCCTCCAACTGGTCCTTAAACTTCTTAACTTCCGTGTTCGAGAACTTAGATTTTGTGTTCGCTAGTGAGATGCATCGGAGGATGGAGATACATTTTTGGTGTATCTCAGCCAAACCCGGATCGAGGCGCTTTAGCCTCTCTTGAAGAGAACGACATGCTTCTCGACAGAGCGACGTTCGGTTTCCGAGTAAAGTAACTAAGCGGTCGGAATGGACGCCCTCGGAATTCTGAATTATATTATCGAGCGACTCAAGAGTTTGCGAAACGTGGTCGAGGTCTTTCGCCGAATAGAGTTTGGTTTCGGTGAGGTGGTCCAGTAGTCTCTTGATGGTAGATGTCAAGGCGTATGCTGCTGGTGCCTCGTTGTTCTTCCCAATAGTCATAAAGAATAAGGATAAGAGCTGAAAGCAGCCATCGAGGACACGGTCAACTAGGAAACACAGTCAGTACTGCCTTTAGGCCCATATGACGAAATGCAAAGCCAATTACCTCTGTTCTGCTCATGAGGCCGGTCCTCTCGGACAGCGTTCAATTTTTGTACTTGTTCCACTACCCTATCATATAGAGGCACGACTGTCGAAGACTTGATGTATGTAGTCCTGTCTCTCTTCAATAGGTCCAAATCCGCCCGTATCAACATTAATTCATCGAGAATCGGCTGCTCCCTCGGATCCGTTGGTATGTTCAGTACCGGAGTGTCAGCCATGGTGATGGTGCATGGGTGTCCGTGGGGTGTAGGAGTAGTATCGGTATGTAAGGATGGGATTTGTAAATCAGATTAATTGACAAGCTAAAGGCGATTCAGAGTTGCAGCATGTCCGGAGTGACACTTTCCTGATACTGGAGGGTGGGGGTGAGCGGGGAATAGTCAGATCTCGCGCTATATCACAATCGGCCAAGCGCATAATGGTCCAAGCGCTCGGCTTTTTAACCAATCAACAATAGTTTCCAAATGTGGATCACTGATTAGGGCATTCGCCGCACAGATTTCAGATCTTGAAGCGAAACGCGACAGTAAAGATAATCCTGTCACTCGCATCAGTACATCGACACAATAACATTCTGTCAGTAAGTGCCACGACGCATTCGGTTTTCATCATCGAGTTATAATCTAATTCCAGCAGTCGCAGATCTTCACAATGTCGAACGCCGAGCTCGCAACCTCCTACGCCGCTTTGATCCTCGCCGATGATGGTGTCGATATCACTGTATGATCCCACCGACCCTGCTTGGACGCGAAATGAAGCACAGAACGGGAAATGGACAACCACTGACTGATTATAAAGGCCGAGAAGCTACAGACTCTGATCGCTGCCGCCAAGGTTGTCGATGTCGAGCCAATCTGGACCTCTCTGTTCGCCAAGGTGCGCACACCAACAATCTACATGAATGAGGAGGAGCAAAATGAGCTGACATGACCGATTAGGCCCTTGAGGGAAAGGATGTTAAGGACCTGCTCCTGAACGTCGGTTCGGGCGGTGGTGCACCAGCTGCTGGTGGTGCCGCTGCCGGCGGTGCCGCTGCCGCAACTGAGGATGCGCCTGCTGAGGAGAAGGAGGAGGGTACGAGATCCCACTTTATCACCCGTTTCCGAACTCAGCTAATAAATTTACAGAGAAGGAGGAGTCCGACGAGGACATGGGCTTCGGTCTTTTCGACTAAGCGATTTCCGGGTGTCTCTGTCTGTACTTACCTTGCATGGCCACGGTTTTTTGTCCCACGGTGCAATATCTGGCTGGACGGGCGGCCTCTATAGAATGAGAACGCTTACATGACATATCGGTTCCAAGTTCCACAAGTGATTATCCTGAATGCACTGTGAAAACTTCGGCCTGCCAACTGGAAAGACATGGATATTTACATGAGCGCGGCTCTGACTTCTGGCGCGACTATCCGATTTGTAAATGAATTGTTCTCGACTGTGGTGCGGATTCTATGGCTTGGAAAAGACGAGAACTGGTGCTGGGACTTGTTTGAAGTCGGATGGCACGCTCTGGCCCTGTTTCCTACTTACCCCCTGGCGGAAATGTCAAACTAAACGAAGCTGGATGAGCTGTTTCTTCTCCATGATTTCAGTCCAAAGCCTGACTATCTGAGCGAGTCCTAAGGATCCGTAGTGCGTACGTAAATTCGGAGCGCCATGTCTTACACATGCATGAATATGCTTGAACCCCCAATCGAAGGTTAACTTTAGCAGTACCGGACCGTATTTTAGTAAATTTTCCTTCGCCGAGCTGGTTTTATTTCTTTCAATTATGGTAACCTTGGAGTCTAAAATCCATAAGCTATGAGTCTTCAAATTGGGCCTAAGTTTAGAGCAAATAACCTTGCTTCGGACAAATATAAAGGTATCACGTGACTTTATGTACTAATTTGTATGTACCCCACACTTTACGCGGGAACGCGTCTACTTCTGTAATCATGACCGCGTTATCAACGCTCACATCACATCCATCACCAGAGCATATCACTCCCAAGATGTTCTCCACACTCCCTTCTCTCTCCCAACACGCATTCCAATCGATGCACTATGCACCAGTAACACCGTCACCTCTTTCTTCGTCGCCTTTACGCGCATCACCCAATCGCGATGACATCTTCAGCATGTCAAGCCTAACGCCGCCGCAAACGAACCAGACGGAGCGTTGTAGTGAGAGTGCATATTCTGCGCGACAGACAAAGAAGAATCCCTTGATTCACAGGAACGATAATGACAATGGGCGAGAAACACGACGGAAGCTGTTCTTACGGCGCGTGAGGCAGGACAGTGAGGACAAGAGATGGGAGAAGAGGGGTGGCGATGATGAGGTATGAGCATTCTTGAGCGGATATATGTTCACTGGTGAATTGGAGACTAACTGTACTCTTACAGATTATGCGGACTATCTGGATTGCCGAACAGAAGCGACGAGAAGAAAAGCGAGCGAGAGATGCTCAAGCATGGGCCGGCATTGAGGAGGAAGAAGAGGACTTGGACGAGGCACAATCGACAGAGCTTGGAAATGTCAATCCTAGCCAAGATGAGGAGATGGCGGACGAGGTTGCACAGCAGGAAGACGCCGAGATGGAGGCTATGTTGTCGATGCTTGACGCGGAGTCATGGGATCCACCTCCGAACCAAGGGAACCAGCACGATGACAATAATACGCCATACGGCAGCGATGACGACGAATACGACCAGTTGTTCATGGAGATAGGATTTGATGGGGCAGCTGAGAACCTGTCATCACCTCCCGTGCAGAGTGCTGACCAGGATATGATGGACATGAGCTAGAGCAGCGCGTCGTCCAGGGGTGAAGCATATGGGTAATTGGCGTTTGGAGCATAGCATGGGTTTGGGTCTGGGTTTGGCACAGAAGTGATAGGATACCCACTGTGGAGTATAGTCACGTTTCTGTAACTTCGAGTACTATTACAGGATAATAATCAAGACTATACTATTATGAGACTGGATAGCTCTCTTATATATCATTGCTGGGGGCACCCTTCATCTGGTGGTGCACCGAATGCTTCCTGTGCCGAAGCCATATCGCCCACTAGATCCGACGGGGGCGAGCCAGCGGCTTGCATCTGTAGCTTGGTTAGTATGTCGGTAAAGCCTAAATAATACCTCCACTTACCAGTTGCATCCGCTCGACGATGTATTCTCTATGTTTCGGGCTTGAGTCTGTGTATGATGGCTCTTCAAACTTGGTAACGATTTCCGCAACAACCTTCTGCTGTTCTTCAAAACGCTTGAGGTCCTCCTTGCTAACCGTTGCCTTGTTCTTCTCCATCCAAGCAGGATACTTGTCATTTAGCTCCTTCATGGGCTCGTAGAGAATATCCTTGTTTGTCAATTGCTCCATCATGCCGAGCAGCATCTTTGAGAAGTCCTCCTCGCCACCCTCGCCGTCAAGGCCGCTAGATTGCATCTGCTTCATCAACTCAGCCAGGATGTCATCAGTATCTTCTTCTTTGGCCGCTTCCGTAGCTTGTGCCCCAGAGGCCTGGAGTTTCTCCATGGTCTTCTTAATGGTGTCTTGGAAGGACTCTTCTGCTCCTGGGGGCGCTGCAGCTTTCGTGGAAGGTTGTGATGGCCCAGCATTGATCCCCAAGTCACCAAGCCCTTCTCCACCTTCGGCGGCGATCTTGGCCATCATCTCCTCGAACTGGGCTGCGAGCTCAGGCTGGCAATGGTCAGCGAAGCCATTGATAATAATATGCTAGTCCTTACGTTTGAATCAATCCCCCCCAAAAGATTGGCCATGTCAGCTTGTAAATGCTTTGCAAAGTCTTCCTCTGACATTCCATTGAGATCAGCCATTTCATCGGATGCGGTATCAGCCGTCGGTTTTTCTGGCTTGGGGGCCTCGGCGATCGCAGGTTTAGACTCGGTCTTAGTTGGCGAGAATTCATCCAACATGTCTAAAATAGATATGTTAGCTACAAGGTATCATAACGTCTTGGATTTGCAGAGTTGGCACCATCTAGATCATCCAGGTCATCTTCTTCTGGGTCCGGCGCATCCTCAAAAGATTCGGGCTCAGCAGCCTTTGGCGGGGCAGCTTCTTGTGCATCTTTGGTAGTTTCTGCACTCGAGTCCTGGACTATGGTTTCCACGGTATCTGGGCTTGTCTTGACGTCGCCGTCGGTTTCCCCCGCTTTTGTCGCCATATCCAACGTGTGCTTGTGAAATATCGGTTTATTGAGATGTCTAGCTTGTGACAGCAGTGTTGAATAAGAATGAGCTCGTCAGAGAATATTGTCGCTGGCCTTGGCATGCGTAATCGTCGAAGTGAAGTTAACTATAAATTAGATGACGAGTGGCAAAGGGTTTAAGGAACTACACATGAAGTTTCCAGATTCTGAAATTAGAGGCCGCGGCTGTTGATGCGCGGGGCTAGCACCAAGGCTGCACGTCCCCGCTTGCCTTTCGTGGGGTTGCGACCAATTTCCGCCGACTTCCCGTTGTCACTTCACATCTCCAAATCGAAATACCCTCGCCACAACTTCTCTGACCATATTTAACATCTCCCCACCAACAACATACACCACATAAGGGCCACATCGCTCCGGGCACGTCCACAATCCTATTAAAAGGCGCAGGCCCCATTTCAAAGCAAGCTTGGTGACATCTAAAGAACACGAACTTTTGTTCAGGTGAACTTCAGCCTTCAAGATGGCTTTGTGTCAGAATCGTCTCCAAGAAGAGAGGTATGGGTTTTTGAGCACTACTATACACCATTAATAGCTAATATTTGTCTTCAGAAAGCAGTGGCGACGCGACCACCCATTTGGTTTCTACGCAAAGCCTCAGCGCAATTCGCAAGGCTTACTCGACCTCAAGAACTGGGAGTGCGGTATACCTGGCAAAGACAAGACGTTGTGGGAAGGCGGGCTTTTCAAAATGAGCGTTATATTCCCGGATGGTGAGCGTCTTCAAATAGTCTCTGATCAATAATTTTACTTACTCTTGCGCAGAATACCCGACGAAGCCACCGAAGTGTAAGACACAAGCGCCTCTGTTGCCCCAAGGCTGAGCTAATAATACCAGGCAAATTCACCCCACCACTCTTTCACCCAAATGTGTACCCTTCGGGGACCGTGTGCCTGTCGATTCTGAACGAGGAGGAAGGGTGGAAGCCAGCCATCACAATCAAGCAGATCCTATTAGGTGTCCAAGATCTTCTCGACGATCCAAACCCCGAGTCGCCAGCCCAAGCGGATGCATACAACCTATTCAAGAAGGACAAGGCAGCGTACGAGGCCAAGGTTAAGAGGATTGTTCGCGAGAACCCTGCGCCGTAGATGCACAATTTCAGGACACGACGTTAAGATTTGATATGGGCGTCATCAGGGCTGGTAGTTTACTTAGGGGATTCCATGGGCGTTAAGGATTTGCGAATAAGGCGGCATTGCTAGTTTAGGCGCTGGGCAGCATGTCGCATCGTCGTGGAAGAGGGGAATGGTAGCATGTCAAGCGCAGTCATTCGCAAGCCCTTATCTTTGTGGTTTAGCATGAGAAGTAGGATCAGCAGTTGTTGTGAGAGGCTTCGTGGGGAACAACTGTCTCATTCGACAGGATTGTGACAGATCTCTTCGATTCTGCAGCTGCAGCCGATTTGAGAGATAGCAATAAGGTGCATATGTGAAACCGGGTGTTATCTGGTGAAGTTGATAGGTAATTAATTGGCTGCCTGTCGTCACAAAATGCGACTCTATTGCACTTATTGGTTTCTGCCCATGATATGACTGTATTTGTTGACAGCGGGGAGTAAACTTTAGGACCATTTGCCGTAAAATAGTATATGGAAGTTGTCACGAAGGCGTGCAATATAAACATAACAGCCTAGGATATGCTCGAGTTTTAATCTATAAAGTTATTATCCTCCAGAGTAACCTGGTAAGAGATGATCGTCCAGTTGGCACTCGTACATTACTGTGACAGGGCCCAGGGCCGGAAAAATCATTGAGCGAATGACGCGCAGATCTCGACTCGAGTACTTCCGCCAACTACTACCCCCACACGTGAACTACGGCACACTTCGCCGATTGTCGGCCGCGTCCCGTTGGCGAAGTGTGACTGTCCTAAAAATTTATAGACTTATCTATACCCCATCTTTAACCCTTGGTATTCTTGAAATTCTTGCTTCGTGGCATACCTCGGTTCTAGCTCCTCATAACTTCACGGAAAACAAAGGACAATTCTTTAAAGATGTGTGGAATTTTTGCTTGCCACCAGTAAGCCATCCAAAATCTTTTTTCCCATTGTCACACAAATCATGGCGGGGCAATTTCCACCCCTCATTTTGTGAAGTTGCGGACACATTTACGTCGTTTGGCCACTGACGCTCCAAACAGACACCCTGATGTTGCCAAATTCAAGCCCACCGCTCTGCGGATGGCAAAGCAGTAAGTGATTCTATGAAAACTCTTTGGGGGGCAATGGCATGTTAACCAATTCTCAGGATCCGTCATCGTGGACCAGATTGGAGTGAGTCACCAAACATTCGAGAACAACAGAACAACAATTAACATAAATCTCAAGGCGGAAACTACATTGGAAAGGACACGAGTAAGCTTGGAAGACCCCGAGCCATATTTCAGGTTGCTAACTGTTCCAAGTTCTTGCTCACGAGCGCCTAAGCATCGTCGGTGTCGGTAAGAAGCACGGATTCGAAAACCTTCAACGCGGGAAGCTTACACTATACAGAGAGCGGAGCTCAGCCTCTTACCAACGAGGATGACAGCATCGCCTTGGCCGTCAATGGAGAGATTTACAACCACAGGGTCGTTCGCAAGACTCTCAAGACCCCATACCACTTCAAGACACACTCGGATTGTGAAGTTATCATTCCTTTGGTTAGTTTTCCGGGACCATTTTGAGGTGATGCAAAGCTAACGACCTACCAGTACCTTGAACACGATATCGATGCGCCGAAATTCCTAGACGGCATGTTCTCTTTTGTCCTGTACGATAAGAAGCAAGACCGTATTATTGCAGCACGCGACCCCATCGGTATTACCAGCTTTTACCAGGGATGGTCCAGCGAGACACCAGGAGCTGTATACTTTGCGTCGGAGCTGAAGTGTCTGCACCCCGTATGCGACAAGATCATCGCATTCCCCCCCGGACACATCTTTGACTCAAAGACCGGCAAGACCACTCGCTACTTCGACCCATCTTGGTATGATGAGAAGAGAGTCCCTACCACGCCATTGGACCTCACCCACCTTCGCGAGACCTTTGAGAAGTCTGTCCGCAAGCGTCTCATGGCCGAGGTGCCATACGGTGTTCTGCTTTCCGGTGGTCTCGACTCCAGCTTGGTCGCAGCCATTGCCCAGCGTGAAACTTTGCGCCTGAAGAAGCAGGTCCAGGAGCTCGCTGGTGGCTCACCAAAGGAGAATGTCGATGAGGATCACGGAGAAGGCCTTGTTGGTATCGATGATGCCAACAACCTGAGCACCCTTACATACCTCCCCCAGCTCAACTCTTTCTCCATCGGCCTTCCAGGATCCCCAGATACGAAGGCGGCCAAGGAGGTTGCGAAGTTCCTGGGAACAAAGCATCACGATATGACGTTCACCATCGACGATGGCCTCAATGCCCTATCCGATGTCATTTACCACCTCGAGTCATACGATGTCACCACCATTCGTGCCTCTACGCCTATGTTCTTGCTTTCCAGGAAGATCAAGGCAATGGGAGTCAAGATGGTTCTCAGTGGCGAAGGAAGTGACGAAATCTTTGGAGGTTACCTCTACTTCCACGCTGCTCCCGATAAGGAGTCTTTCCAAGCCGAGACTGTTCGCCGTGTTAAGAACCTGCATCTTTCGGATTGCTTGAGAGCCAACAAGTCTACCTCTGCCTGGGGATTGGAGGCTCGCGTTCCATTTTTGGATAAGGAGTTCCTCGAGGTTTCAATGAACATTGATCCTAAGGAGAAGATGATTACCAAGGATCGCATCGAGAAGTACATCCTCAGAAAGGCATTCGACACGCCGGAGGATCCGTACCTGCCAGAGAACATCCTCTACAGACAAAAGGAGCAGTTCTCTGACGGTGTAGGCTACGGGTGGATCGACGCTCTCAAGGATAACGCAGAGCTTCACGTTACAGATGAGATGATGAAGAACCCCAAGCCAGAATGGGGCACTGATATCCCAGATTCCAAGGAGGGATACTGGTACAGGATGATGTTCGACGAGCACTTCCCTCAGTCGTGCGCTAAGACTGTCATGCGCTGGACACCAACATGGTCGAAGCAGACTGACCCCAGCGGAAGGTTAGTATTGCGATAATCCTTTTCTGGCTATTTACTAATCTGTTTTCAGGGCTATTGAGACCCACGTTGCGAAGTACGAGGATTAATGGATGATCTATCAGCAGCAATTTGATTGTGTTTCAGAAGACGATATGTTCAGCATCTCGTCATCTGGTATTTGCATGAACTTGGGTATGCGAGTTTATTTTTGAGTTAGGCGTTGCATTCTGTATTAGATGGTTGCGGAACTCCTAGAGTAGTTCAATCTGTTCCTTCTAGTCGCTGGCCCCATGGGGTACCAGGACTTGTCATGGACAATGATGTCCATACAGATGGTTTGCCTCATACGATTTTCCAAGGGGTCTGTATTGTGTGCAAGGCAAATAACCTAGGAAGAAAAACGTGGTAGAGAGGGACGATATCAAACAGAGCGACCAATAAGACCACATACAGGCACTATATATATAAATAAATAGATTGTTTGCTATGGAACAAGTGGCGGTTATGTAAAGAAGCCGGCTCAATCCATCGCCTACTCATATTTCCCTTTCCAGAAGAAACCCTAGAGAGCACTAAAGCGATGATACTGATGACTATCTCTTTATTCCGAGAGTTATTCACCGGTGTCTATTTCGTCTTTGGGAAATTGTGGGTGATTATCGTGTTCTTGTCTATTAACCACTAAAAAGTCATCGAAGGCAAGGGTGCTGTTTGTACAACAAAGGCGTACCGGTAGGTACCCAATATGCAATCAACTATATTTCTAGCGGTCGATTTTCTTCTTCCTAACTTCCTCAGATCACCTTTCAAGGCAACATAGCCTCAAGAAAAAAAAGCTCGGCAAGATCCCATTATCACATCATCCAATCTGAGACTCACACATCCTACTATAACTCAAGTGATAACCACAACTTTTTCTTCCTAGAACTGGCATGATATGACGACCTCAAATATATAACTCTTATGGACTCGCACGGCACGCCGAATATGGGGTGTACATCTTCTACCGAGCGGCCTGACGGCGGCATGCAACCCCGCCGATTGCTTGAGATCAACCAGCTCTTGAACATCTCGAACCGGCCGCGATTTCTAACACCGCCGCCGGCTGAGATGAATCGCGCTCTCCAACCAGGATATGCAGCTCCTGATATGCAAACCCAAAGTTCAAGTCCGGATTCGAACTTCCTCAATCAACGCGAAAATCTTTTGCCAAATCAGGCACCATTTCCTCGGAACTACCATCAACGTCAACAGGAGGATCCTTGGGCAGCAAGAGGTTGTAAGTGCAATAACATACATGGTTATTCTACATCCTTACTCGATTTCTAACTCTTAAATGTAGCCGAAACCTTTTACAGGCTTGATCATTTCCGTAACCTTGATCATCGGCGGCACGAGCGTGAACAAACACCAGAACCCCGAGGAGAGCCAGATACCAGAAGCAAAATGGAATTGGGCAGACAGAAGAGCATCAAGACCAAGACATGCATGGTTTGCCTTGATAATTTCTCCGGGCATGACCTCATTGAGAAAAACTTCCCCTACAGATGTGACAAATTCTGTGGAAAGTCAATTTGTGTCACATGCCTGAAAGACTGGTTTATGGATGCTTGTAAAAATGAATCAAAGATGCCTCCACGCTGCTGTTGTACTGTGCCTCTTTCAGCCATCGCACATTTACTGTCCAAAGACCAGGTATGCGTCTTTGTTTGGTATGCTTCCAGCTTCTCACTAACAGATGATAGGTCGATCTCTACAAAGCAAAGTTCGAAGAATGGCGGACTCCAGATCGTTTCTATTGTCCTATCTCGACATGTTCATCGTTCATTCCACCTAGATTTATAAGGGAAGCGGCTCGGCAAAATAAATTGAAACTAGCTGGATATTCGAAGCTAAACGGCCAGAATGAGAATATCAAGCCAGGAGATAATCAAATTCCATCACCATCATCCCACCACGGGCAATATTCATCCGGGAAAGATACTGAACTTAAATCGATGATCTCAGACTCTCCAACCTCAACCGCCCCGCCTGCCATCGTCTGTCCAAAATGTTCCGTCTCGATCTGCACAGGTTGCCGACTGCTTCAGCATCTGGACGCCCCATGCCCTGAAAATGACATCGACCCACTTCTGGCTGCTCAGCTTGAGAAATGGAAAATCAAGCGCTGTCCAAAATGCCGTGCTGGTGTGAGAAAAATGTTCGGTTGCACTCACATTGAGTGCCGCTGTGGAGCACACTTCTGTTTTGCCTGTCTCCAGCCCATGAAGAAGTGCGAAGGTCAATGCGAAGATGACGATTATGACGAAGACTATATTTCCGAAGATGGTTACACTTCAGATGATATTGATGGCGCTATTGCTTTCAATGGTACCGAATTAGACCTCGGGGGCGAGCCATACAATCATACCGTTGACACTTGGAGCTGCGAACACAACTTCCGGCCGATTTACAAATTCATCAATGGCTACCTTTCAACTGGAAAGAAACTAAATCCCCGGGATCCGAATGATAATGGATCAATGGAGTGCGAGGTCTGTTGGAAGGCGCTTGCACCGCACAGACAGCCAACCAGCCTGAATAAAGCGCCCAAAACCCCAGACTGGGTTCCTATGACTATTGATGGCGAAATTGGGTGGATGTGCTTGGGCGAACACATTCTCTGCCACTTCTGTTCAAAAGATTCGATGCTCGATGACAAAACAGGCAAGTTCCGTTGTCGGTGTGACAACTTTTGTTTGAGGTGTGCGAGATTCGTCGAAGAAGAGGAGCAGAAGTTAACTGGGGTGGAGGAGAAAGGGGATCTCAACTTGGCGTACGATTGTGAATGCGGGATGCTCATATGCGGAGCATGCAAAGTTACGCTGGAGGAGGAATTAAATGAGTCCTGATTGCTACGGGGCTGCCTGTCTATGTCCTCGTTGTATGAATTGCAATATCAGCAATATTCTTCATCAGGGCCAAGGTGGCTTATGTTGAAGCGTTGACTACAAGTCAGGTTTCTTGCATCTTCGGAGAGATTTCACAATGAGCAGCATGTCTGGGAGTAGCTTTTGAGGATAGGGGTTTTACTTAGGCTAGCTGGATTTTGCAGAGTAGTTATAGGTTGAAGCGGGCGCTGTAATGGCTGCAGTTGCACTGTACTATAAGCTAGATCCTATGCAAAAGAAAAGAATTAAACCGGCTTTTGCATTGATCTCATCATTTGATGATTTGAAGATGACGCCCGCAAGTTTACAAATAAATGTGCAGTAAAATCTCTATTTAAAAATACAGTTCAATACAACATCTTAAAAATAACAATGGCTTGCCATTGTTAATGGCTTTTATATATTGTACGACTATGTTGTAATATAGAGTAAAGTTTGTGTCTCGGGTTCAGGTGCATTTTTCAACAGTGCATTATATGAGACAAATAGTGGCAGTGGAGATATATTGTCGAAGATAAAATTCACCTATACATATCCAATAACCCTTCGATATACCTCTTTGTATCAACCCCAATCCCCTGGGCTAGTTTAGCAGGTGAATTCGAATTCTCCTTTGAAAATGCGGTCGCTGATGATGGTTCACTCGACTTCCTGACAAGGAAAATTTCTTTATCTCTGGCTATATCGGCTTTGTCGAGAACTTGGCTTGCTTGAGCCAGTGTGAGCTTTGTATCCGGCCCTTGTTCGGAGCTATGGCCATTGTTTGGCGATGGTGAGGCTGTTGGGGTTGTGTCATCCTCGTCAGGAGATGCACTCTCTTCAGACTTCGACTTTTGATTTTGCGTGGCTTCTGGATCCGGAATTCTAGTCCAGACAACCCAGTATCCACGGCTAGTCTTGCACGTCTGCTCCATCTCAGAACCTTCTTTCTGCGTCGCTGCAAACGTATTAAGAATTTGCATATGGGTATTCAGCGACTCGAGCCGAGACCATACGGGAAGGTTGTTCAATGGAAGTGAATGGGATGGAACATCTGGGATCGTGGAGTATATTGTAAGCTTCTTTGGGTCCCACAGTAGGTCATATATAGGGGTTTTCACATCCCCTCCTAATGTTGTGCTTAAATTTGGACGTGGGAGCTTCCGGCGTGTTGATGTCAGCAGTGGCCTTTGCAAAGGCGCCAGCTGGTAGTGTAGGGATCGGTACACGTTGGAATCGGCGAGTGAGGTTGTCGCAACTTCGAAGAAAAGGGTAAATAGGAAAGGTTTGTTTGCATAAACAACTACTTTCAAGTCTTTTCTGACTCTGTTTTGGGGATCAGGTATTGCCTCATTGGACGAATTTAGATGCGACAGTCCGCCATTCACTGGACCCTTATTTTCATCTGATAGAGTATCGTGCTCTGCATCCAGCTCAACGTTTATCGTTCGCAGCGAAATCCTTGGATTGGTTGTATCAGCTTCCGCGCTGTCGGAGGCCGAATTTTCAGGCTCGTCAGCATCCACATCACCAATAAGCCCGACCAAATAATGACCTGTGGAATCGTTGGTCTCAATCTCCGCCTGGTTACCCTTTCCTTCATAGGCCACTTCTCCACTGGGCGGAGAAGTTCCAGGCCCTGTACTGCTTGACATGCTTGCATCTCGTGGCGTAGGCGTACCTCCACCGAGTGACCAATGCGTCCCATAACCCAGTTTGAGATAGTCTACCAGCGTTCCACCTTTGGTGCTTTGGGTGCTAGACGTACTTGGGGACTGACTGGAAATTGAGTGGACCCGATCCTCCGTAGACTCTATTTCAATGGCGGGTTGGGGGTCCAATATCTCTAGACTGGGCTTATGTTTTGGTTCATCAATAACGGGAAGTGCCGCTTGTTGCGTTGAAGTATCGCCATCCGATCCGTTGTCTTTTGGCACAGCTGGACTTATAGACATCGCTGATAAACGAGAGTCTGTCTTCCTGGCTTTTGTTGGGTGGCCATTAGCAGAGTCACTTTCCAGAGCTTTGCTTGATAGTCGCCCATTACGGTGTGCGCGTCGATTTCGTGCTTGGTCGCCTTTGACGCCATACGCACGTGGGCCCCAACTGTAAATATCTTCCATCCAGTGCGTCACATCTCTGAGTGATTTTCTCGACAATGCTCCAACCCCAAGGAAAATTGCGCCATCATTTGGCCCAGGTTCTGATCCAGTTCCCAACCAAGGCTCACTATGTGCTAGTTGTGGCTGGGGTTTGCTTTGATTCGAGGGCTTCGACATGTCTATATCTGCAGGTTCAACACCGAAGCGCGAAACGATTAAGTCGACCAGTCCATCGATTCTACCAACAAATCCCTCCAGTACTTCACGCTCTCCACTTCCCCTATCTTCTTCTCCAACGCCCATACCAAGCTCACCTGAGCCTGCAATTTTGATGCCGTTGTAAACAGCCACGGCTGGGTTACCGTGCAGCGTAACATTCCATGTTGACAGAAACTGGTCCCAGTATCGTCCTAGTACGGAGGTGAACTTAGGCTTCTTGGTTGTGGCAAATAGATCGCTTATTGACGAGGTGTGATGGAGGAGAAATATAGCATGGGCTCGTAGCAAATCCTGGAGTAGTAGAATAGGTGGTTTGACTTCTCGGGACGAGTATTCGATATTTCCTCCGTCCGAGGCTTTATCTTTCGGACCAGGGGGTTTTGAAACCTTAGGAAGGCGGGCCAGGTCGATGGACTACGACGGCAATTAGCAGATGTCACATTCCATGACCCATTTTCACCCACAGCCAAAATCCACCACCCCGCCTCTAGCTCGTGCAATATGATCTTCGATTTCTCGGTTTCTATTGCGTCAACAGCTTTGCCTTTGGAAAACGCCTTTCCAAATTCGACCATGCCTTGGGCAAGGCCAATATGTCGCAGCCGCTCATTTTCCTCTGCTTTCGATGCGCCGGAGCTATCTTTCCCTGCCTTTCGTGTTGGCTTTCCTGTCCCGTCGTAGTAGTAAACGATCTGGTCAAGTCGTGTCTCATCGGTTTGGCCCAGAGAGGGGTTATATATCGCAAGGAATTTCAGTTGAGCTGGAACGGCCTTTCCGCGAACGTTGCTAGAGGCATGAGACATTGCACGCTCATTTACTAGTAGCAAGCCAGGGTAGAAGAGGGCACGGAGAACAGCACTGATGTAGCAAGTACGCAATTACCCATGCTGCATTTGAGATAAGGAATGGATTTGAGCCTTTGCTCGAACAAAACTTAGTATTGCTCCATAGTGGTGAAGTCAAGATAAGAGTATCGGCAGCTGTGTCAAAGTACTGTACAATAACAATGACGTCGGCTGATCATCCACTTTGAGACCCTAGTGGTACTCGGAGTACCTTACATGGCGCGGGTGGTCCACCCGGCTGTATTTGGCGCGCGCCTATCAGAAATACGCCAGGGGTAATGCGAAAACAACACGTGCGGCCCTGTCAAATCGCTCAGAACTACTGGGAGTCGGTCAAATTGATAGCCACATTCTATCTTCCCACGTGATTTTATGTTGACCGTATGTTAACCTAGATCTGACGATTTGGATTGGGGTGAAGAAGTCGAAGCATTGTTTTAGAGGCAAATAGAAGGATACCGTCTATGTAAGCTGGCCATGTTTTATAGTTCGCCCAATACTAATGTAACATATAGGACTGGAAGCAGATAGGGTGGGGTAGCGAATACCTCAGCCTCAGCCAGCTCCAAAAGGCCATTGTCAGCAGTGTGTCATTTATAGGAGCCGCACAAATCATGGTTTCCTCAGGAAGACTCCTTTTCAAGATGCCCAGTCAGGCACTCGGATTTCTTTCCAGGGGCTGTAATCATATACCTCAGAGTGCCTCATGCTCCAACTTCTCCAATCGCCGCTTTTACAGTTCCCCGGCAACGAAGCCTCTTCGTATCCTCTTCTGTGGCTCTGACGATGTTAGCGCCGCCTCTCTTCAAGCTCTTTGCGATGAACAGAAACGCGACCCTTCGTCAATAGCCTCCATCGATGTCTTTTGTCGCCCTGGAAAGCCATATGGCCGAGGTCTCAGAAAAACTCGCGAAGTACCCCTGAAGTCTACGGCAGAGAGTTTAGGCTTACGGACCCATATTCACGATACCTTCACCGGTTGGGAGGTTCCACAAGTTGACGGGGAATCTATAAATCTCATAATAGCTGTCTCATTTGGCTTATTCGTGCCACCACGAGTGCTTAACAGTACTGAATATGACGGGTTGAACCTCCATCTATCTCTGCTCCCAGATCTACGCGGACCATCCCCTGTTCATTATGCAGTCTTGAACGGCTACAAGCAAACAGGTGTAACACTTCAAACCCTCTCGCCGGAAGATTTCGACCACGGGAAAATCCTACTTCAGGCGCCAGTCTCTATTCCGAACCCTGACCGTATTACCCAGGAGGCGCTTCGGGGCGTTCTGATTCCTATTAGCGCAGATCTCCTTGTCCGCGGGCTGCGAGAAAAGGTATACTTACCTCAAACGCCGGCAGTTGAGCCCATCCTTCCCGAAAGTAAAATCCTGACACATGCACCGAAGATCCAGTCGGAGGATAGGCGCTTGTTTTCGAAAATGACGGCAGAAGATGTCGTGCACATGGAAAGGGCATTTGGCAAGGTATGGGTAGGCACTAGACGTCCAGATGGCAGTTGGAAAAGAGTCATCTTAGAGGGGCTTGAAGCAGTTCCGATGCCAGCAGAGATGAGCGACTTTTATGCCACCCATGAAGACAAGATGGGGATCTTCAAGCCATTTACCATCACAGAAGAGAAAGGCAGACAGGGAACAGTCGCTGCCAAAGGAGATAATGCCGGCCAGAAAATAGTCACAGTGCCGATGATGAAGGCCCCAGATGGTCACAGCATTATCATCGCTGCCAAAGGAGATAACGCATTGTTGATTCGTTATGCGACAGTAGATGGCTCTAAAAAGAATAAGGCTGCGGTTGCTTTGTATGGGAAAAATTTAGAACCGGATAGTGATGGGAGTGGGTTTAACAATACGGGTGAACTGATTTACTGGGATGCTTTCAGCAGCATCTGGGACACAGTCCACCACTAGGGATATTATAAACTGCAGGTCCATGCAACTACCTGTAGGATTACAGCCAGTATCAAGCCCGGCGAAGTGTTTTTCAAGACCCGAGGCAATACTAAAAATTGTATCTCTTCTTCAAATCAAATTAATTCGATTGACTAGTAAGAGGATCGTCGTCTCGTAAACAAATCAGCAATTCGCAAACTGGCATATTACCAGAGTATCCCACTATTCAACGCCCCGATCGCAGCCATAAACGCCACATTATAGAGCAATAAACCATATCTACCTCTCCGCAAACTTGATGATGCAACGAACGCCCTAGCATAATGCGCCCTGAAGATTGATGAGATCAGACCTATTGGCCGCAGTAGACAATAACTCAGCGAGCTTCACTGTAGTCGTTCAAGGCAACGCAGACCGCACCACGGTGGTGACCATTGTACTGACGGATAATCTGCTCGGTCTGAAGCTCCCAGAGGCGAGCGTAATGGTCGCTGCAGGCCGTAACCAAGTACGCAGAGTCGGCGCTGAACGCACAGTCCCAAACCCAGCGCTGGTGGCCGGTAAGCGTACTCTCCAGCTTGAATGGCACTGGCTTGGGCGGCTCGCTACCAGGGGTAGGGATCATTTTGTCGAGATCCTTAACCTCCCAAATTTTCGCGGTGTGGTCAGCAGAGCAGGTAGCAAGGTGCTTGACATCTGGAGAGAGCAGGACTCTGGTGATGTACTGGCCATGAGCCTTGAAGTGGGTGATGGGGACAAGAGTTGTCTTCTCGCGGTATTGCTGAAGATGCCAGACAAAAATGTTGCCCTAGAGCTGGTTAGACCTATTGAACCAAATAGGGGTGCATGCCAACCATTCTTACCGAATTGTTTCCCGCGCAAAGAGTTGAGCCATCGCTGGCAACAGTGACGCTTGAGACAGATACGTCTTCCTCTGGAATCAACTGGTGGGAACAGCTGTTCTCAGCCAAGTCCCAGATTCTGACACTGCCACCATGATCACAACTGATGATCTCGCCCTGGTTTGGGTGAATAACCACATCGTTGACTGGAGAGTTGTGGTTGTAGCTGCGCTGAACAGTGCCGGTGCGAGTTTCCCAGATCTTCACGGTTCCATCCTCGGAGCTAGTAACCATCCATTTCCCCTCGCAGTGGAATGCAACGCCGGTGATGTTGTTGGTATGGCCTTCAAAGGTCAAGATGGGATTTGGGTTCGTGGACTTGATGTCGTAGAGCTTGACGCTGTGGTGGCCCGCGGCGGCAAGGAAGCGCTTGTCAGGAGAGATACAGAGGCGGTTGACTTGAGAGTCAGGATGCTGGATAGTGCGAGAGCATATTCCGGAAAGAGCCTCCCAGAACCTGCAATTGGATATCAGATGCGCTCAAGCCTTTGTCTGCATTTACCCAGGAGATCTTTACTAACCTGATCGTGTGGTCATAGCCAGCTGCAACCAAGATAACCCAATCGTCAGTTTTGTCCGCCATCTTTGTTTTGTTGTAGAGTGACGGATAGAGGCAGGAAAGTGCATTGGGGGCTTACCAGTGCACAAAATCACAGACATATTCAGGTCCTCTATATAGGTGTCCCAGGTGATGCTCACTATTTTTGGCTTCTTCGTGTCTGCCCTATAGTAATATCCTTGTCAGCTCCATAACACTTGCATTTATGTAACCCAGTGTTTTGGTATGAGAATTTATGGAGTGAGTGGTCATGTAGCTGCACTTGGGGTAGACCTCGATGGACGTCCAGGCCATCCAATAGATGTCTTGCCAAGTGTGAGCTCCTTGTTAGTGTCGGATCATCGGCCTGTAGATAATCCGACTGGTGACTTCTTGTTGACAACTGCCCGATAAGGGACAGTATGGCGATAAGGAAAGTCGGTGCCTTGCGGCCTCGATACCTCGATGCCTCGACGACAAACGTCAAGCGTCAACAGCCCTAACTTTGTTTGCATTGTTCCATTGTTCCTCGAGGTTCCTCAAAATTGCTCCTTCAAGCCCGGCGGCTCTGATACTTGAGCGTGACGAAAACACTCATTTGGCCTTTCAAGAATACCAAATTGAATGACACGATAGCTGGCTGCCACTTGGCTGCCACAGGCACAACTGGTTTTATATCCAGCACACGCCGGCCACGTGCTGCAAAAGGAGAAAATGGGGGGAGATATTGCTGGCCGCGGCTCCAAGCCACTGATGCCGGAGGCTCAAAAAGAAGGTATTTATGCTTCTTTAATGCCCAGAAACGTGATTGTCACGAGGTTGGATCAAGGGCTTACACTACCTCCCAAGATATACCCCAATACTCTCTCAAACAATGGAGAATCTCATGAGGAGTCGACTTCAAAGGAGCATGCCACAAAGTATTCCACTTCAAAGGCCCGTGATCACCATGTGCTAGATAATCTATCACAGGAGAATGGCAACAACATTTTCATTGACAGAACAAATGAGACACAACAAGAACATACTGGTAAAGTCTATGGTCCATGTCAGCATATCGGGCCTGTTTCACATCTCCGCCACAAGAAACTCACGGATGGTCCTTCAATCCTCCCAATTCTGGAGCAGAAGCAGCCAGAGCTCTATCCATCTTCTCAATCCCCTGGTCCTTCTTTGGAGCCTTTGGAGCCTTTGGAGCCTTTGGAGCCTTTAGAGCCTTTGGAGCCTTTGGAGCCTTTGGAGCCTTTGGAGCCTTTGAAGCCTTTGGAGCCTTTGGAGCCTTTGGCTATAATTCAATCAGTAGGCTATCAACATAGTATCGATAGAGAAGCTGCTACAGATCTCCAGCTACCAAGTGGCCATGGAAATATTGCTGATATTTGCCCAATGGGTGGTGGCATAGCCACGCCAGGATCATCTGAGTATTCTCAAGATGCTATGTTTCAAACACAAAAACCACGGGATAGAGGTGTTGATATGTATGGAAAGAAGTGCATCACTATCACTGACCATCCCATTACGACCAAGCATTTGGCTTCGCCACAGACACATGACCTCACAGCTGGAGGCATTGGAGATAGGGGCCAAGAACTTACTCTACCCTCGGGCTCCGGGATCCCTGACATTGGCCCAAAGAACAAGGGAAAGGGGTCCAAGGTTGAGGAGGACATCCCCGAAGAGGATGTCGTCGAAGAAGATGTCGTCGAAGATGCGGTTGAAGATTCCTCGGGATCGACACCGAGCCAAGCAGCTACTTTATGCTTGGGATCCATGGTCGGAGATGTCCCAGAATGGGAGTTGAGCTGTGCTGCTCTAGAAGGTGTTAGGACCAAAGATGGTAAAAACCCAACTGGCAATGTGTCAGCCTCCGAGCAGCTGCAAGATGAGAAGTCACAGGATGAGAAGTTGCAATATGAGCAGCTGCAAGGCAAGATTCATACCTCAGATCAAGAGTGTGCGTCTTTGGTTGGAGAAGAGACGCAGCCTGCAAACGATGTTTCCTGTGCAGTTGGGTCACCAAAGGCTGTGTGTGTCAAGTCGCGCTTATACAGCCCTATTTACAAGTCACAAGGGGCAGATGCTTCTACCCAGGTAAACACTACGATAGCAACCACGATAAGGAACAGTTCAGCACCAAAGCACATTTCAACAACACATCAACACAAGCCTTTGTCTACTCTTTACTCTTCTCAGCCTGACTTGCTTTCTTTGAGATATCATATTGCAACCGCCCCTATGTCTTCTCCTTTGGCTGTGAAGCTTCGGGAGCTCTTTCTCGCCTCAATAGATGGGGAAATCGATCTGGAAAGAAACCCTAACTTTGAAGCACAGCTTGAGCTTATACATGTCAGAATGATGGAGGATGAGCAATTTCAAAAAGGTGTAGTTGCTTACATTGTATCAAAGATGGGTATGTGCTACCCCTTGTCAAAGAGAGATTCTTCACTAACTGTGGCAGGATATTCCACCACCAGAGAAAATGATAGCACCTCGAATCAGAGCTCTTTTCTAGGAGACAATATTACTGCTTCTAAATCCCCTGATCCTAAATTCAATATCAAGACCTGCACGCTTGAAGAGCTCAAGGACGAATATAACGCGCTCAAAGCCGATGCCAAAAAGGTCCAGAGACGTCTAACGCAGACTGCAAACAAGTGCGACAGCCTGAAAGACGACATAAAGGAATTGAAAGGGCAGCGAGATCAGTTCAAAACATGCGCATCATCGGTCCCAAAATCCAGAGAGAGAGTTGACAACCTTAGCCATAAATGGATGTGCTCCCCATGTGGTCTTATGAATGATTCGTGGGCAGACCTGACGGAATGGGCTCCTGGCAGGGTTCCAAAATATGCGAAGCCTGCTCGCGGGGCCGCTGGGGTTCCTTCGGAATATAAGTACGAGTGGATACGTACTTCTCACTGCAGAAACTGTGGTCGCCATAGGTATCCTGGCCAACCAGAGCTAAATGCAGAGACACCAAGCAAGAGAAAGCTGGCAGATGTTACGGAGGAGGACAACGTCACATTTGATGAAGACCAATTCAAACGCCACTGCCGGAATCTACAGTCCGAAATCGACCCGCAGGGACGTGCATTTACAACTACTCAATGTGTTGATGTGACAGCTGGAGTTCCTAGCGCCCAATTGTCGCAGGTGCCACTTGCAAACCCAAATATGGCCAACATACAACAAGGGCAGAACAATGAGCACAGCTTTCCAGCACAGTACTTGCCCAACGTCAACTTCAATAGCACAGTTGCAAATCAACAGTTTCTTCCAGACTTCAATGGCACATCTGCGGACCAGCAATGGTTTCCTAACTTCAATGGCACATTTGTGGGCCAGCAATCCTTTCGCACCGGCAATGGCTCACTTGCAGGCCAACAAATTCTTGCTGCTGGCAATGATACATCTACATATCAACAGAATCTCCCTATCGAAAATGTTGCTATTGCAGATCAACAGTGTTCCTCCACTAGCAGTGGCACCGTTACAGACGAGCAGTTTTCGCCCACCAGCAGTGGCACCATTACAGACCAGCAGCGTCCCCCTAGCCTCAATGGAACAAATTCAAGCCAACAGTATTTTCCCAGCACCAATGGCTCAATTGCTCACCAGCGGTACGTGCCAAACTTCATTAGTATGTTTACAGACCAATTTGGTGGCGAGGGAGATTTATTCGCCGACTTCGACTTCGACGCCCTACCCAATGACAACCAAGACCCATTTCCAATTGAGAATTTTCTTGGGGGTGGGGTGCATTCAACAAACATGAGTGTCGTGGCGGGTGCAGCATCAGGAACTTCATACTCGTCGTCTCTGGATCAAACAGATGTCTCCTACAAATCCGCAAGACCATCCACAGTTGGAAGTTCATACCAAACTCCTATCGAGATCGAGGACAATATACTCCCAATCTCCCAAGCCGATCAGGACGTAATTCACAACATTCGCAACGAGAAGTCATACCAACCAGCTACCAAGCCACCTGCTCAGCCAGCTAAGAAAACTGCTCCTGCGAAACCTACCGTAAAATACGACATGCGCGGCAACCAGATCGGCCCAGCTACCTTGCCGACAGTTAGGTACCGCAAACCGATGGCTCCTCGGACTGCGAAAGTGGGATCTCTCACATTTCCTGTGAGCGCTGCACCTCAGGCTGATGCGCCTCAGGCTACTCAACACCCTAATGGCGGCTGAGGGTGTGTGAGTGGGATTATGTGTATATTACTGTACGAGTACTCACCTTTCAGCAAAGTTCACGCGTGTTTTTGTGGGTTATGCAGGTTGTGTTTTGCCAGAACTATCCAAGCATGTTACGAAGGATGGTGGTATGTGATTAATGCGGGCCGCTATGGAAGAATGATTTCTCTCTGTCTTTCTCGCTTTCCTGGTAAAGACTTTTTGCAGAAGGAAGAGTGAGAACTACTGGAGAGAAAGAACTGCTCGCCATCTTTGTGATGGCTGAGTGAATACGATAAAGAGAATCATTGATGAAGAAGAACTATAACATTGGGAGGCGAGAGTTGTTGGTGGGGAAGAGTTGATCGCCACAGGTTGGATGCATGGGATGGAGGCGGTGCGGATGATCGACATGGAACGGTGCTCACTCTGACTATGGAGAGTGAGCAGAAATGGTGGATAGATGGACATGGCGCTCACTCCGACTATGGAGTCTGAGCAGAAGTGAGGGAGATGGCGGATCACTGTTGAGATGGGACAGCACATGTGCATCTCTTAGTGCTAAGAAAATCGTGTTATCGCTTTCAGATACACCTTATATTTTCTTGTCCTTGTAACGATTAGCGTGTTTAGAGATACCCCAGCGTCAGTTTATTGCACTGAAAAATGAAATTTAAGAAAATCAATGAACTTGGCTGACTCTTTTCTGGTGTTTGGACAATGTATGTGTTCATGCCTATCTAAATTGGGTATTTATGGCAAATCTCTTCGTGTCCTCCGCTACGTATGTTACCCCATGCCACAAATGCCCCTGGCCATCCGCAATGCATGCAAGCAAGCCACCCAAAAACGCCACTGAAACGCCACAAAAACCCCGCTCATAGAAACACACTTTCTCACATCTAAACAAGTAACACAGAAACCACCATCGCCATAACCGCAATCCACACCATCTCCCCTCCAATCTTCCTCCCCGCGTTATCCATCATCCCGCAGCACGTCGCGTTATACGCCACATTATTCCACTTAGCCGCGACCTCAAACACGCTCCCATTCCCAACATTGTAATAATCCACATTCAGCACTGTCGGCGGCTTTCCCCACGTCTCATTGCACTGCTGCGCCGCCAGTCCCAGACTCCCAAAGCCGGACACCGCGTTCGTCTCCCCCAGCAACGGCTGCGTAGGCACCAACAACGAGTTCCCCAGCAGCTCCAGCTCGGTGTTGAGGTTGTGGTTTGCAATGTACATCCTACTCTTCGCCGCGGCCTTGGACAAGTTCGGTGGCCGCTGCACCGTGCAGGGGAAGGCGCGGTCAACGGGGTCGAACGGCGTTTCCCACATGTAGCTGAACTCGTCGAGGATGTAGGGCGTGGTGTCTTGGTTCGCCTCGTAGTCCATGAAGATGACCACCCGTGAGGAGGTGATGATCATGCTGCTTAGCGTCGGCCAGTCCGCGAGCTTCATATCCTTCTTCGGGGGCGTGTAGACGTAGGGGAGTAGTCCGGAGTCGGCGATCGCGGGTGTGTAGGTGGTGACGGGGAGGTATTTGGCGTTGCCAATTAGGATGGTTATGACATCGTAGGGGTGCTTGGCAACCCATTCAGCAACGGTGGTAAGGTAGTCCGTCATGGTGCCGGCGTTGAGGATGTCACAGGAGGAGTGGCAGAGGAAGACCGTGCCGTTGGCGACGTGGGCTTGGATCTGCAGCATGCGGATGCCGTCGTCGAGCTGGTTGATGACATCGAAGGCTTGGTTGGCGGCGGCATTGTTGGGCTTGATGAACGGAGAGTTGTGAGCGCAGACTTGCGTGATGTTGCTGTATTTGCGGTTGCAGAACTCGACGTGAAGGTTGCAGGGCGTCTTGTTGGTGGGTTGAGGGCCTGCGGAGGTGGAGGAGCGGGTCTGGTTGAGGGAGTTGGTGGCTGCGCTGCCGGTGAGGGTCAGAATATCGGGGGGTGTGGTGGTGGCTGTGGTCGAGGAGGATGTGCTGCTGGTGACTGAGCTGGAGCCATCGGTGCTGCTCTTGCTCCCTCCTGATGTGCTTGTTGGCGTGGATGCTACTGGTGGTCCTGTGGGAGCATCACCGCCTGCACCACCGCCCTGGCCGGTCAAAACCAGAACTCCGTCATCTGTCGTCTCCTGTGCTGATATTGGGTTGCTATAAAGGCAGGCAAAGAATAGAATCTGAGATGCGAGCACTACGGGCTTGCTCCACAACATGGTTGGAAATTGTTCATAGGTGGCCCCGGCCTTTTTGCCTCGACAACGAGCTTGTTCAAATCTGGTTCAACGGTCCAACGATCCAAGCCCTTCAATATAGATGTAAGAGTTGTGGAAAAGTCTCTGACTTGTAATGTGGTGGCGAAAGCGGGGGGGCGCTGCACGGCAGGGACGGAAGTGGAAAATAAGCACAACGCAGGAGAGTATTGAGTCAATTGAAGCGAATGCGAGATATAGTCGCCGTCTTGGGTAATTTACAAACAGTGTATATAGTATTCGAAAAGAAAGGCGAGCAGAGACAGTGAGTGTCTAGAATGTCTCAAAGATTTGTTTGTCACAAGCTAGCCATAGCATGTTAGCATGTTTGCTGGGTCTCAGACAGGCGGAGCCAACCCCTGGAATTCTGACATCATGCAGTGGACAGACAGGCCCACATGGCGATAATATGCGCTGGGATTCCCTGTTACAGGGGGTAAATCTTATCGATGTGTTGTATTTGTATATCCACAAAATGGAGAGAATTTGGAGATATCAGGAAGGGATCGAAGGGATCGCAGGCCAAGTTCAATAAAGTGCAGAACTAAGAAGATAGATCCGGCAGGTATTTATTAGCTACGGGATTTGGGATTTAGCATATCACACCATAACTCAGGTCTGCTGAACAGTTACAGTGTAATAATACCTGAACTACAGAGTACTTAATCCTTCTCGATAAACATTTCTACCTCGATGAGCTTAAACCCTCAAAATTTCTCATATTGCTGCGCCACCATTCCTACATATGCATCTAAGATTCAATACTGCACACATCAATGTACTATACGAGCTTACATTGATTCACCTTGGACCCCTTTCAGCCGCGCGTTCAGCGTTCCTTCTGTACTGAGTTAATTTCTATTTGTAGTCCCAAGCTTTTATTTGTATTGTATCTGTGGGTCCCTCTAAAACCAAGAACCCGGCTGGTGCACTTACTCGTTACCCTCAGTTCCCCTCAAAAAATCCAAAAAGAGCATGACATCAGTTTGCTCTCTCGGCCCACGCCTTACCCGTGGACTCTTTTGATAGGCAGGTAGCCAGTTTGCTGATCCTTTAAACTTTCTCTTGTCTATCAATCCAACAAGAAACATTTGTGGATTCAATTATCTCTTGTAAATCTAATCACCCGCCATTTCTTGGCTTGATACCCTTCCCTTCTTCCTCATGCCCAGTGCTTGAGTCTTGGAGTTCCGGAGAAGCAACGCCCTTTTCTTTTGCTTCAGGGACGAGCTAGATCTCGTAGATACCCTTCGAAAATCGTCTAGATGACTATCAATCTTCCCATATTCACGTCCGTCAGGTTACGGCATAAAGAACCCAAGCCAGAAGGTCATGGCGTATCAACAGACGATTCATCGCCTCCGGCCACAAAAGCCCCATCGCTGAAAGACGGCCACAACTCATATGCGCCCAGCACAGCCCGCAAATGGCTCACCATTCTGGCATGCGTTCTTCTGTTCCTGGCGTTTATCTTCTTGATATTGGTAGGTGCCCATCTTGCAACCAAAGAAAAGAACTCAGCTAACAGCTTCCCCCCAGGTTCTCACTGCACAAACGAGCGTCAAGCCGGTGTTGATGTCGACATGGTTCATCAAAATTAACCTCTCCAACATTTTGGTCCGCTCAACCACACCAGGCAGCGAATTCCCGCTGCTGAACTCGATAGCAAGATCCCTGGGTCTGCACGATTTCTACCTCGTAGGGCTATGGAACTTCTGCGAGGGCTACACAGATGAGTGCGTTCTCCCACCCCCGTCCAAACCAATATCACATCCTAACCACACCACAGAGGCATAACCAACTGCAGCAAGCCCACAACAATGTACTACTTCAACCCCGTCAAGATCCTCCTCTCCGAGCTCCTAGCAGGCGCCACCATCACCCTCCCCTCCGACATCGTCACCATCCTGCGCCTCATCCAAATGGCCTCAAATGTCATGTTCGTCCTCTTCCTCCTCGGCATAATCTTCACCTTCCTCTCGCTCCTCCTCTCGCCCCTCTCCCTCCTCCGCAACCCCCATTTCTCCCCAAAACCCCGCAGCTGCTGGGTCGGCTTCGGGCTGGGGATCATCAGCTTCCTCGCTGCGTTTTGCACGACTGTTGCCGCGGTGGTAGGGACGGTTATGTTTACTATCATGCGGAATGTGCTTAGGAGCCAGCCGATGCTGAATATTGGCGCGGAGTTGGGGGTGCAGATGCTGGCGTTTATGTGGATTGCGGCGGGGTCGGTGTTGTTTGCTTTTGTGATGCAGGCGAGATGTTGCTGTTGCTGCAGGAGCGGGAGGAAGGAGAGGAAGAGGACGAAGAAGAGAGAGAAGGAGATGAGTGAGGGGGGTAGGAGCCCGGGATTTATAGAGAATCTGAGGAGGAGAGGCAGGGTCAGCGAGGCTTGATTTGGTGCCTGGATGAGACGAATAGATTTATAGAGTATTGTAGAAGTTAGACGGGGTTTGTCCTGATATTTCTAACTACAGAGAGGCAATATATATCCAACAATTGCTCCCAAATGCCTCCTATACAAAATACATGTATGTATATGTTTCGCAGTACATTCACAGAAAGCTGCAGCGCCATCAGTGCACGGCTAGACAAAGTCATAAAAGATACCAAATTTCCATTTGCCAGTCCACAGCAACAGCCCCCAGTGGGACAGCCCACCAAACGCCTTCCATGAATGCAATAAATATCCCAGACACCGTATCCGTCCCAGCCAGATCATGTCTGTCCCCCCAATACTCCCAACATCCCAATGATCATCCCTGGCCAACGACTAAAACACAGAAATATGAGTTAATACATTCCCCACACCGCTCCCCCCAGTACCAGTACCACCCAGCACCCGCATTTCCACACAAGATTTCCTGCAACGCTAATGATATAAACGCCTCCAGACAATGCCCAAACAAATAGTGGCTAAAATACAACATATCCCCCCCTCTCATCCATCCAAGATGGGCAAATAAAAAATATGGCTAACGCAGTCGTAAGTAAATGGCCAGATATGGCTCTCTCCTTCTTTTTTGAGCGAACTCCATCCGCTTCCCCTCTTAAAATACCACCTTACCCCCACCATACCTCACCATCCCATTCGTCGGACTAAACGTCCCTCCCGCTCCCCCAGCCGCCTGCCCGTCGCCACTCCCCGTCCACGTCATCGTCCCAGCGCGCGATGAGAACGCACTGCTACCACCCATACTGAGCAGCGCGTCGGCACGCTCAAACACATTCCCCTGGAACATCGCCGTGTTATACCCCGCGCTCTGTGGCGCACTAGGCACTGTCGCCTGCACTGCGGGTCCCAAGGCTGCGCTCGCGGGCGTCATGGGCATAGGTACCTGCGGTGACTGAAGGGCGTAGGAGGCTGTGCTGGCTGAGTGCGTGGATGAGTGGTTGGCGTGGTGCTGGTTTGTGCTGGGGCCGGTGAGGAAGGACCAGGGGGAGGCTTGGATGAGTTGACTTGTTTCGCGGATGACTTTTTGGAGGGGGCGGAGGAGGGCGATGACGTCGGTGGAGATGAGGGAGGTGACGGACTTTACTTCCTTGACTTTGACGACGAGGTTGTAGTAGGAGCTCATGAAGGAGTTGCAGAGTTCCCAGAAGGCGCCTTGGGTCCTGATACCGGGCTCTTTCAGCTTAATGAGGGAGAGGCGAGCTTTCAGAGTCTCGGCTGTCTCGAGGGCGAAGGAGCATTTGATGCTTAGGGCTTGCCAGTAATGCTTCAACTGGTCATAGGTCCCTTGCTGCATGCTGTTTTTGTTCGACTGCACGAAATGAGCATTGACGGTTGGTAGAGTCCTGATGGCCATTTCAGATGACTGTTGTAGACCCAGGAAGATCCTCTCGAATAGCCTGTCTTCTTCCGTAAAGTCGCCATTCATCCTTCCAGCAGACGATACTGAGGTGAACGACTCTCCCGATCGTGGAGTCGCAGCTGTCATGGTTGCAGACCGACCAGACCCGTTCGTATAGGCGCTCCTAGAATCTGTCAGAACACGCAGATTGTTCGTTTGCTGGATTGTTGAGGCGCTTCTCATCCTCGAGTTTGGATTGGGTCGCTCTCGTGTCGGCGTTGCAGCCTTATCACGCGCTGTTGGTCTGATGGTGTTGATATTGGTATCTTCCAATAAAGGTGGTAGCTGCTCAGTTGCCTTCTCTTTGGATCCTATTAAGCTTGTTCCGGCGTTCCGAACTTCCACTAAACTCCCGTATATGTGGAGAAGAAGCATACGGATATACCGTGGGTCTCCATTATTGAGTAATGATTCGACGTTTCTTGATAATAATGTGCAGACATGAATGTACGCAGAGACGCATGTGATACAAGCTCTGCGAACATTCGCATTTGAGCGAGGACTGACTTCCTCATCTTCCTCCGAATACGTATCGTATTCTTGAATATCGTGGTCGAGCTCCTCAACATGCGTTGTTGCATTGAAGAAGACCCTTTCCAGACTGGTCCTTTTGTTGGAACCATCCCTGGTGAGCCCCATTAAGCTTTGTATTAAGGGATGGACCTGGTCCAGAGCAAACAATATTCCTTTTGCACCCTCAATAACTGGATCTGGAGAGTTCGATTTGCGCTTCCGTTCAGGGAGGCTCGACAATCTCCTGACGTATGTGCTCCGTCCGTTTGTGCTGTCAGCGGGGCTTGCTGGGCTTCTCGTGTTACCATTGGTGCCGTTATTGCCATTGCCGCTTTGAATCGCCGACCCATGGCTTAGGCCACGCAAATGGCTATATCGATTTGTTTTCAATTCCTCGACAGTTGTAAGGTCACTTGGCTTCTTAGAAACAACTCCCATGCGCCGTGACCTGTCAGCGCGCTCGGCACGATCGCGCTGTAATAAGCTCTCACTATTACTCCGAACTCGTTCGTTACTATTGCCAATAGTCAACGGCATGATACCCGGTCTTCTTAACGCCGCATTCTGCTGTGACAGCCCTCGGTAGTGGGAACGGGACGGTATTGGAGGTGGCCGCTGCAACGCCGGAGATCGTGAATCTGGCACATCGCTGCCATTAACTTTGATTGGGAATCGGCCACTCGTAACTCGCTTCAACGGTCGTGGAGTTTCGGCGCCTTCACTAGACTCTTCGCCTCCTGATTCCGTTTCTGATCGATCCATTATAAGCTTCTGCTTGAAGAACCTTTTAATCTGCGATGTTACGGTAACATCATTTATCTCGCTTTCCTTTAACGCGATACCATTGGGCGGGCTACTAGCTTGAGCCTGCAGTATTTCCTTTGGCGGGAATCGTATAGGGTTTCCATCTAGTTTTAGGCATTGAAGGGAGGTCATGTCGGCCAAACATAATGGCAGTTCTTCGATACGGTTCTTTTGCACTGACAAAACCTTAAGTGCCGTGAGTTTCGCGAGTTCGGGTGGGAGGATGCGGAGTTTGTTGCGGCTTATATCCAGGATCTCCAGGGAAGATAGTTCACAAATCTATATGCCATCAGCGTTCTGGCCGTATGATGTAGGGTTCGGTAGAGCTCACAGATAGGGGAAATTCTCGAATGGCATTATTTCGAACATTAAGGTATCGTAAGGACGTACACTCCGCAAACCGTGTAGGGAATGTGGAAATCTGATTATGTGAAAGCGCAAGTCTGTTACACAGAGTTTGTCAGTGCCATGTAATGCTGGTTCAGCGTATCAGATAAATACCTTTCCAGCTCCGACTTTATAATGTCCACAACTTCTTCCGGGAATCTTTGTATATTTTTGTGGCTCATATCAATCGTGATGCCAGGCTTCAGCTCATTCGTAATTCCAGCCGTTCCCCCAGATTTTGTTTGGTGCTCCTCTAACGCATTCTGCATCGCTTCTTTCGCCAGCGCAACCACTTGAGCGGTAGATGTCGGGTTTGGGGCGAACATCGAGCCATCTGATGGCATTCGCTGTAGACTGGGCATTCTCCGCATAGTATCGCTATTTGGAGGCGGCTGACGAGTGCTGGCCGGGCCATCCGTGGCTCGCCCAGATGACTGAGTGGCCGCTCCCAAAGGAGGTCCAGCGGGGCGCTCCATGAGTATTTATGGCTCTGCTCCGGCAGAATCACAATTGATGTTGGCCGATCGAGGGGCTGGCGGTCAACGTTTCAACGTTCCTCCGAGAAGCGCGAATACAGACGCGCAATTGTGGACGAAGCGCCGTTGATCAATTGTTGGGCTGCGACTCCGTCATGCGTAATCCTCGATATTTGTCTTTGCAGACATGCAGTAAATGTGGTGGTTCCTTCGGGTTATGTCGCCTCATTCTTGACTGTCTCCCTTTGTCGCTCCATTCGACTGGCCATTGATATAAAGGTCATGCTGGGTGAAGTGTCTATGTGGATGGTGCACCATCAAGTCGAGCGGCCAGACCACCCGCCTCGCTTACAGTTTGTCGGGTCGCCCATGCAGGTACCTAACGCGGCCGCAAGCCAAAAGGGGTTTCAAGCTCAAAAATATCTCAGCCTTGTCAAAGATTCGTCGTGATATTAACTGTGCCGTGTACACCAGCCTCACCCCTATCACCAGCCATCATCTTATATATCATACAATATTTAATCCCAAAGACTAAAGATATTGTACTAAATTCTTACGTTGAACTCTCTCGCTGTCTCTTCTTTATGGCTGCCTGCCCAGGCCTTGGGATTTTCAATATTGGTAATTGTGAAACTCACTTATTAGCCATAATATTCAGCCTGCTATAAAAATATAAAAATATATAACTTTTATTGGAATATATGCAATAATACGCCTCTACTCCAATATCAAATATCTCGGATTCAGTTCTATCAAACAAGCCATTTCATCTTCAAAGCAACCAATGATGAATGTGAATCTGTAATCGCTACATATTGTACATGCCACTCTCTATATTTTTGTACAAACCCTTTCCAGACTTAGTGATACACTTCTACCACACCAAATGCCCGTATTATAACGTTGCCGGTGCCGCGGCAGTCTCATCAATCGTTTCCTCAAGGACGGCCTCCTCCGCTGGCGCTAATTCAGCGCCCGTATATTGAGCGCTTCGTTGTTGTTCAATAACCTCGACTTCCTTCTGTGCCCATTCCTTCCACGACTCGTACGTCTTGTCCTCCAGCTCCATACCAACCTCCAGCATTGACTTCCCGAAATATGCGCCGGTTGCGAGGGCTTCCTCCTTGGCGACTCTCCTCTCAACATCTTCTTGGTGACGGATCGCATAGAATTCTTTCCGTGCCTGATCGTAGGCTTTGGCGGATGTCATGCCTGGCTTGTTCTTGAGTAACCACAGCTGTCGTTGAATGACACTTTAAATGATATGTTAGCAGTGCTCTCATTGCTCCAGCATATGCCAAGTACTAACCTTTCGCCATTCAGCTCTCTCGACGGCTGTTGTATTTTGCTCCAATCGCACTTCTGGCCATCCTTTCCGTCTTGTTCAAGAATAACTCTCGGTCGAGCAAGTTCCCAAGGATGGTCGCTATAAAAGTTTTCCCTCAGGCCGTCTTCCTCGTAGGTGATCTGCGTAGGCTTGTACATCTTGCTTGGCTTCTTCGTCTTAATCTTCCGTTGAACGTCAGAGTGTTGTATAGGCTGTGTCCTTGTAAGGATTTCTCCTGGTGGCACCGATGTGACCGTTTGAAGCCATGGTGGTGTATTTTGAAGCATGCCAGAATCGGCCTGAAGTTTCCGGAGCTCTAAGAGCCTCGAGGCCGCATGATGGACACGAACTGGGGTGAGATTGTATCGCCCCATATCTTATAGTATGACTGCAAACTCCACTATAGAGGCACAGTGGTTGCCTTTGGCCGATTGCGTCGGGGTATTGAAGAGCAATTGGTAGTTGAGGATGTCGGGGACTGGATTGATTTCTGACTCGGCAAGATCCGTCGTTGACCATTGTCGCGTACGAAATACTTTATTTCGCGGAGTACCACTAGCGCCAATCCTGGCATCTCAGCCTTCCTGTCGCCGACAAAGTATAAAATTTCACTGTATATCATTCCTGCCATGGCATTGCTGCATTTCTGATTACAGAATATGCGACACCATGTTTGACGGTCCATGTCCTTCTTCGGAAAAGTTGACAAGTCGACAACCGGCTCTGTTGTCAAGAAAGTAGCAAAGCTACAGCTTCTTGCACCCTCCAAAACACCTGGGAAGTCTGACATAACATCTACTCGTGGGCGACAAAATATACAGCGCCGACCTCTCATACGAAACACAGTTGGGTTAACTGGGCTAGAGCAGTGGTTCATAGGAGCATTGGTTGGCGCTGGCCAGTGCAAGGAGCATGGATCTTCACGGCCACGGCGACCTCAACATGAAGGTGTCAAGCACCTGCAATCATTTCAATCAAGAAGCAGCGGGCTTCATTCGACTTTTATAACACGCCGCCAGCAACATACATCAGCATGTGCCGCTGTCGGCGAGGAACAGATTGGCAAAGACACACTTTTGGCCCTCGTCGACCATTACGATCTCCAGCCCGACCCATATTCAGATGAAATTCAAATGTACCAGCAAGCTCCAGGGCCAAATCTCATGATTTCAGACAAGTCAGAGGATGTTGAATGGCCACCCCAAGAATATCAGTGGCCTGCGGACGGTGAATCCCAGGAGATTCTCCAGCAACTAGAGGAAGCACTGAAGGACCGATACTATGATCCCGAGATCACATTTCGACTTTACCGGTCACTCCCATCACCGAGGGTTCCATATCTCAGTGCAAAAATGCGACATCAGCTGCTTCGGAATCTTGGGACGGTGCTACGGAAAGACGAGCGTTCCATGATGCGATACTTATCCGTTATTGACGATATGAAGCTAAATGCTATTTCTCTTACCCTGGAAGAATGGAATACCGCAACGTCATTCGTGGCTAGCTACGTGAATAAGCCAACAGCGATCGAGGTTGAAGCCAGTCTGAAAATGTTCAAGGAGATGGAGCATATTGCGGGAGTTGAAGCAAACTCAGCGACATTCAATATTTTATTCGATGCAGCTACCAAGGCTGGCAAATTTCATCTTGCGGAAATGATGTACGAAGAGATGAAGAACCGAGGACATCCATATAACCGCTTCCACCACGTCAGCCTGATATACTTCCACGGACTCCGTGGGGACGGCGATAGTGTTCGAAGTGCGTACAAGTCGCTGATTGACGCTGGGGAGATTGTCGACACAGTTGTTATGAATTGCGTTATTGCTTCTCTCATACGGGCCAGAGAGCCCCAAGCGGCAATGCACGTATATGAGCGCATGAAACGTTTACACGTCGAGAACAGCGGAGAGCCACCCCCTCGGGATGCCCGAAAACGGAGGGAAATGGACCGGTCACTGGTTAACCTCGCAGAGTACGCACGGTATAATCCCAAATTACTTGAACAATACAAGAAAACTTCGATTATCGCCCCTGACAAACGAACATATCGGCTCCTAATCAACCAACTTGCTGTTAACGAGGGGCAACTTCACATGACTACGCGGATGCTCGACGACATGTCCTTGTTTAACGTGCCTGTCCATGGCTCAATATTCCTGGCTCTATTCAACGGTTTTGCAAAGCATGGGGGTGAATTGTATTCGCATTGGACAGACAAACGCCTCGAAAGCGTTTGGTCTGCCTTTATCAAAGCCCATCATGATGAGTCTAATGAAGATGTATATATAGGAAAGTGGACTGTCATTTGGGCTTTGAGAGCATTTGCGAAATGCGCCGGCATCAAAAGAACGGAGCAAATCTGGGAAGAAATCCACAGCAAATGGTCTGGTGAGAGCGAAGAAGTAGACTTCGCCAAAAAGGTCATGTCCTCTCTGGTGGACTCGAATTATTCGGGGCCTAGTTGACAAAGGCACTGGGAGTGGGAGTAGTTGAGCAGCATGTGCGTGTATATATTATTTGTTGGAACTGAGGAGCAAAACAAAATGCTATCCTCGTAATTGTAAATATAAGGAGATAACATGAGGATAATCTATTATCACATGGTAGTAATCTCAGTTCCAGTATTGTGATTTTGGATATATTGTGCAGCTACTTTGATTTTAACTAGTAGTCTAGCCACCCGTTGCCTCCCTGTAGAAACTGATACTCCTGTTTGCTCCAGCTGTTGCAAACGCCTCACTTTTTGCCGTCTTGGGCAACCACTTCACGGACCATAGGGCCTTTTCTGTTTCGCTGTGGGTAGCCACACTGGTCCTTGTGTCTACTGACCACACCTTGGCCTTTCCATCGAAGGCTCCGCTGAGAAGGTATTCGCCGGTATCACTCCAGTCGACCGAGAAAACCCACGCCGCGTGCCCGGTAAGATTGGCAACCTGCTCGCCATGCTGGACGTCATAAAGAGCAATGATCTTTGAGTCTCCAGCAGCTGCGAGGCGTGAGCCAGCTGGAGAGAAAGCGACTGTACGGACAGGTTTCACAAGTCCTACGGGTGTGTTAGTTGTTAGTTGCAATGTAGGAGGACAGACAGAGTCAAAGGGTGACAAACCAGGCATCGAGTACATCATCCGTCCTGTGTCGTTATCAAACACATAGACCGCGCCATTCTCATGCCCACTCGCTGTGTACTTCCCATCCCGGCTCATATCCACACACAGCCCAAAACTACCCTTCGTCTCGTACTCGCGAACCTTCTTCTCCATTTTCGGCGTAGATATATCCCACACATTTATCCTTCCGTCTATTGTCGTAGAAGCGAGGAAACGTCCATCAGCACTCAAGGCCAAGGCCCAAACTTCACCCGCACCATTCCCATCATCTATTGCTGCTTGCAGTGACCATTGTTCTGATTCCGGATCTATCGTCCATATCTTGAGTTCGCCCCCAAATCCAGCAGACGCGGCAACAGTGCCTGAGCGAGAGGTCGTGATGTGGTGGCAGCCAACGGGGTGTGCACCAGAGAGGTTTTGGACCAGAGGTATATCAGGGCTGGCTGTGGAGTATATTTTGATTGTAGAAGACCCAGACGCAGAAAGGAGCTGCGTAGGTGTTACTGCGACTGCAAATATGTCGGTTGGGTGAGCTGCGTCTGGTCAGCTTTTGAACAGTATTCCGCGACGCTCTGGGATCTTACCGTCGTCAATCGTGTGGGTGGTGAGGTATTGTTTGGACTGTGAGGTATTAATTTACTGGGGTAATACACAGACAGCCAGGGAGTTCTCACCATTGTCACCTATCCGCATATGGGTATTGGCGCGCGGGCGGCGTTGTGTTTACAGAGCTTGAGGTTGGTTTTGGCGGGGTTTAAATTTGGCGACTGGATGACGTTGGAAGTGGTCGCGCCCGAGATATTTCTACCGCATGTCACTTCAGCGCGAGTTTGCAAAGATTTATGTTGATACATATTGTAACATGTCAATCTCTATCTAGTGAGATCAATCTTCTGTTATATTCTATACAATATTGTCACATTGGCTACCTCACGTAGCCATTACCACCATACTTCGCTTTCCCATCGCCCTCGAATAACGCCAGTTGCAATGCCAGACCTCTTTACCAGAGATATCAAATTTACAGCCTCCAAATTATACAGTGCACTTATTCAGACTTAGTCGTGCCAGTCGTGCCAGATGCCTTCTTCATTGTCGCCTTGAACATGTCCTGGATCTCTGTACAGAAAATAGAATCAGTATTGTTCCATCCGGCGACACGTATAAACAGCTTTAAGCTTACCTTTGACGCAGTAAGGACACAGTAAATGCGCTCTCTTAACATGCCCGCATGCTGAGCACTTGTTGAGTTCCGTAACATCCTTCAGCCCTTTGCCGGCCATGAAGCGCGACCTCTTCTTCATATGGGATGTCTTCTTCTTGGGTACAGCTCGCAGAACTGACTCCCAGATATCACCGAGTAGTGAAGGAACATTGAGACGTATTGAGGCAGGAATGGCGAAGGCAATCGTAGGGAAGATCGGAGTTGAGGTGTGCCTCGAGAAGAGAGTCGTAGAGCGCGAAGCGGCAGATGCTGCTGGGGCGGAAAGACGAGGAAGTAGGAAGGAGAGGATCGACGATGTCGATTGTGCTGCCGCCATTTTGAATAGATTAGGGTCTGATGTAGCGACAGTAGCTCATACAATGGTTGATTTGGGTGATTTGTACATGAAGCTATATAAATTCGCTATGTCTCGGCGCATCACGCTTTTCGTGGAGCGCACGGACCATGCCAATTCTCGGGGTCGGACAAGAGCTAAGCCAGATGTAGCCTGGAAAGTTCCTGGCGAGAAAGGGGTTCTTGGAACTCGCGACTTAATGGGAAATTTGGCGATTACCTCGCGGAGAGAGATACTTGACCTTCCACAGACGACGATACAGTCACATTTCTCCCTCGTTTTAAACTCTCTCCTGTTAATTATACCAAGGACATTTGAATAATATCCAACTTGTCGACTCCATCATGTCTGCCACTCAGGAGAGAACTGCAGCGCAGTCGGTGTTCCCCCGGAGCCACGTTGGTTTCGACAGCATCACATCTCAGATTGAGCGCAAGCTCTTGAAGCGCGGTTTCCAGTTCAATGTCATCTGTGTTGGTACGTTATAGACAGATCTACACATGAATTTAACTGTACGTCGCGAGGCAATTGCTGATCACATTATTAGGTCAAACCGGTCTCGGAAAGTCCACTCTCATCAACACCATCTTCGCATCTCACCTCATCGATTCGAAGGGACGTCTCGCTCCCGATGAGCCAGTCCGCTCCACGACCGAGATTCAAACTGTGTCGCACATTATTGAGGAGAACGGCGTGCGACTCCGCCTGAACATTGTCGACACCCCGGGTTACGGCGATCAAGTAAACAACGATAGATGCTGGGACCCAATCGTCAAGTACATCAAGGACCAGCACTCGGCGTACCTCCGCAAGGAGCTCACTGCTCAAAGAGAGCGTTACATCCAAGATACCCGCATTCACTGCTGCCTCTTCTTCATCCAGCCCTCCGGCCACGCCTTGAAGCCAATCGATATCGTTGTGCTTAAGAAGCTCTCCGACGTTGTCAACGTTGTGCCAGTTATCGCCAAGTCTGACTCCTTAACACTTGAGGAGCGCAGCGCATTCAAGGAGAGAATCAAGGAGGAGTTCGCCTTCCACAACTTGAAGATGTACCCATACGACAACGATGAGCTTGACGAGGAGGAGCGCGCCCTGAATGCGCAGATCAAGGTACGATGCTTGGATATGTTTGCTTGGAACCCCCATTAACTTGTTTCTTAGGACATCATCCCATTCGCTGTTGTCGGGTCCGAGAAGTCCATCATTGTCGGTGGGAAGCAGGTTCGCGGACGCCAAAACCGCTGGGGTGTCATCAACGTCGAGGACGAGACCCACTGCGAATTCGTGTACCTTCGCAACTTCCTCACTCGCACTCACTTGCAAGACTTGATCGAGACGACGTCTCAGATCCACTACGAGACTTTCCGTGCCAAGCAGCTTCTGGCCTTGAAGGAGAGCAGTGCTGCTGGACACGCCGGCAGCCGACCAATCAGCCCTGCGGCTGATCGCGAGATGAGCAGGGGCTCCCAGAGGATGACTATGAACGGTTACTGAGTTGAGATTTAATATGTTGTTTATTACCCAGGGTTTTATGAAAGCGAGATGATATTTGTCCAATCGCGAAGGCAAGGAGTCTCATTGAAAAGGGGCTGGGCGATGTCTAACCCATTGAGATGGGTCGACATTAACTGCGTTACTTGTTTTTCTTGCTGTATTAGCCAATTCTAATTCGAGAATGTTACAAGATGGAGTTGTTGCTGCATCTTCTCCAATACCATAACCATTAGCGTGACCTAAATTTCTCATCCCAGACTGTCAGTAGATGCGCAGTACGCGTAATTTTCACTTCTGTAGACAGATTAAATACTTCCAAACCAAACCTTCAAAAGTTAAATAACTTTAGACCCTTATGTAATTGACAGTGGAAACATTTGAGAGTTGGAGAATATTTCCCAAAGAGGAATAACCTGTTCCATCGTATCCCTGAAATAGAACATAATCTCCTGAGACGTGCGGGTCTAACGCCAAGGTATTCGGGGACGCCAGGAACCTTGACCTTCAATTCCATCTTTCGACCTCACAACTGCGATTCAATCTCGACATTCATTCCTTATTTACTTTTTAGAAGACTCGCTCTTCTACACTTTCATTAAGAAACAACCACTCTTTACTAGAGACTTCACTCATTTTCGATCGTCCAATTAGCTCGCGCTTTGCTGTTTACAGATACCAAAATGCACGCCTCATACTTCATCGTTGCCCTCGCGGCTTTCGCACGCGTCGCCCTTGCCACCCCGCCTGCTTGCTTGATTGCTGCCCTTGGGTATGATCCTGCGATGCCTCCTGAACCATTCGAGCCCAGCTAACCCCCCAAAGCGAGCAAGCCAACCCAGCCGATATCCCAACTCTCTGCAAGTCCGGCCTCGACGCCTTCTACGGCAACATCACGGAGAAGTGCACTGGCGATAACAAGGCTGCGGCCGCCAAGATCTACTCTTCTACCTGCCTTGCTAGCGGTGTCACCATCAGTACGTTGGGTGGTTGATTCCTCTCAATTACCAGAACCTAACGCTTCACAGCTCTCCCAACCGCCACCTCCTCCAAGGCCTCCTCCCCAACCGAGACTGGATCTGACTCTGGATCTGACTCTGGATCTGACTCTGGATCTGACTCCGGCAAAGATACTGGCTCTGGCTCTGGCTCTGAGCCCGCTGCAAATGATGCCACCACAACGTTCGTGCCCATGGCAAAACCCCCATAAGATACATAGCTAACAATTCGCAGGGGAGACGCAAGCTCGCCCACTGAGACCGGTGCCGGTTCCAGCTTGAAGGCCGGCTCCAGCCTCGTCCTCGGATCCGTCATTGTCCTTTCCGGCCTCGCCAGCCAGCTGCTATAAACGCCCAGTCCTGAGCAGGTTTTCACGTGCCTGGTTCCGTTATGTGCAGTGATCTTCATATTATCTTAGCAGATGTGGTTTCTTCGCCCCACGCGTCACGTCAACATCAGGTGGACCCTGAACATCATCGAATGTCACCTGTCAGACATCGACAATCACCGCGTTCCGAATACAACTGTCGTCGTCGCTATATTATATAGGAAAGCTGCTTCAAACATGCCAGGCTCTTGGAAACGAGTTCGGATACTTAGTGGCCAATTTGCAAGCTGATTTTCGCATACCAATAGACTTATTTTCCTTGTGGTCCTCTTGATTGTCTTAATACCTCTGGGTTTGCATCTGTTCCTCATACAGAATAAAGGGAAATGTTAGAATAGACGTGTTGATGTTGTATACCAAACAATAACAAATTATGGTTTTGATTTAAAGTTTAACTGTGTATTACTTTGCAGTTGGTTCCAGCAAGCTGCTTATACCCTCCTCCCTGGCTATCCTTTTATTCTCTTCCCATTGGATGAAGGCCATGCCTTGCAGGAGGCTGTCCGCGAGGTCGTCAAGCTTGCCCATCTTTTCGATAGTAGCTACAGCATCTTTAGGAGGCCTTTTCCCCTTTACGCCTCCAGGCTTCTTGTCCCATTTGTCCAAGTATGCCTTCACAAGCGCTTCTACATCTGCGGAATCGACCCCGACCCTGTCGCCCACGGCCAGCCAGTTACGAGCCAGGTCTATCTTGGCTCCTTTATTAAGAGCCTTTGCAAGCTTAGCATTCCGCGTCTTCGTCTTAATCTTCGAGGCTGGACTAGTCTCCCCTGTATCCGCTTCCTCCAAAGCAGCAGTGGCCTCTTCGCCCTCTAACCAGAACGGTCCCACTTTGCCGGGCGCAATTGGGACAACAGTTCCATTCCAGGCACCTTCCTCCCGGAGCGTAAGCAGAATAGCATAGATCATACTTTCCAGCATATTAACTCGTACTGTCCACTCGAGGATCTTTGGGGAGCCCATGGATCGAAAACGTTGGCGCTCAATGAGAATGTGTGTTGGATTATGCGGCAAGAGGGTCTTGCGTAGAAGCTTGAACGCGGCAGAAGAGAGGACGGGCGGTTCGAAGGATTCCTTTTCTACTTTGGCAGCGAGCTCGCTTTTGTCATTATTTGGTACTGGTGCCGATGACACTGCAATGCGTTTCCATGCTACCAGCTTGGGCAGGGACGAATCCGTTGGAACATCGAGGACACAATAGGCCAGATTGCGAATCCCCATATCTATGCTCAATATCCTCATCGGTTGTCTCTTTTCCCCCGACTTCCCTGCCAGCTTTGACCCTGGTAAGAGTGGAATCTCATCTTGTAATCGCTGGCAAAGGGTAGCCTTCACACCAGAAGTTGATACGCCGCATTTAAACGCGAGTTGTTTGAGTGCCGCCCCTTTGAGGGTAGAGAGGAGTTGGAGGGCCATCCATTATCCGGGGTTTGGCGGGATCTGGCGGGGTTTGAGGGTCCAGTTGGGCTGTGAATTGAGTTGTGGTTCGCGACAAGTTTGTATGTACAGTCCAGTACTGTACCATAGAATTGGCTGGCATTTGGACGCGCCCAGGCAAGGCTGATGAGGTAAGTCGGGATTTGCTTACTAAATCTACGAATCACTGCCAGCCTCGGCCTACAGCTGTTGTAATCGAATTAATTCAAATTAATTGGTAATCCCGTGGCAACATCGGTTTTTGGAATCTATAGTTCCCTATTTCGTATTTCATATTTCCTTGAAAGTCTACTGCACTGTACGCATTTATCAAACGCCGCAAACAAATTGGTGTTGTATGACGAAACTAGCCGTTATCCCGCAGGTCGAGGCCTAGCTTCATGTCAAATCAATTCTCCGGCCCCACGCTATTTTGACCCAGTCCCCGCGCCATCTAACGCCATCCAAAGTTATAAATCAACCACGGCACCCCGCCTTGTGGTGCGACCATCCATGAACGCCTTCACCATTATTTCTCGTGCAGCTCCAATTCGAGCTTCCAGCTCTGCACAAACTACTTCCAGACTCAATTCAGTCTCTCGACACTTTTCTAGCACAACCAGAATCATGGCTCCGATCGTGAAAGAATGTGACTTTTTGGTCATTGGAGGGGGCAGTGGTGGACTTGCCTGCGCCAGGAGGGCGAGCGGCATGTACGGTGTCAAGACTATTGCCGTTGAGGCCAAGAGACTTGGTGGAACATGTGTGAACGTTGGGTATGTCCTCCTTTGTGCATATATCGCTCAAGAATCATGCTAACCTCACTGTAGATGCGTGCCCAAGAAAGTTACCTGGAACGCCGCTGCTATTGCAGAGACCATCCACGAAGCAAAGGCATACGGTTTCTCTGTGGAAGAGACAGCGCCATTCAACTGGGCGGCTTTCAAAGCGAAGCGCGATGCATACATCAAGAGGCTCAACGGAATATACGCACGAAACTTGGACAACGATAAGGTCGAGCATATCCACGGCTACGCTACTGTGACTGGCAAGAACGAGGCATTCGTTAAGCTCAATGACGGCACCGAGGCTACCATCCGCGCAAAGAAGATTCTGCTCGCCGTCGGTGGTCACCCAATCAAACCGACAGACGTTCCCGGCGCGGAGCTCGGCACAGACAGTGACGGCTTCTTCGACATCGAGACCCAACCAAAGAAGGTTGCCTTGGTCGGCGCGGGTTATATTGCCATCGAGTTCGCCGGCATGTTCAACGCACTTGGAACGGAGACCCATTTATTCATTCGTCACGACAAGTTCCTGCGGACTTTCGACCCCATGATTCAGGATGCTATTGTTGCCGAGTACGAACGCCTTGGTATTAAGATTCACAAGCTTTCGAAGCAACAAAAGGTTGAGAAGGACGAGAAGACAGGCCAGCTTTCGATCCACTACGAGGATTCGGAGGGCGCCGGCGTCCTAGAGAACGTCGACTCGCTCATCTGGGCTATCGGACGTGCCCCAGAAGTTAAGAAGCTTGGCCTCGACTCGGTTGGCGTCAAGCAAGACGCGAAGGGCCAAATTGTCGCCGACGAGTATCAAAACACGAACGTCGAGAACATCTACTCGATCGGTGACGTGGTTGGAAAGTGGGAGCTTACGCCTGTCGCCATTGCTGCTGGACGCAGGTTGGCAGACCGCCTCTTTGGTGGCCCTCAATTTGTTAACGCCAAGTTGAACTACGAGAACATCCCATCCGTTGTCTTCGCACACCCAGAGGTTGGGTCCATTGGACTTACAGAACCCGAGGCGATTGCCAAGTACGGCAAGGACGATATCAAGGTCTACAACACGAGCTTCACGGCTATGTATTACGCCATGATGGAGCCGGAGGATAAGGGACCAACGAAGTACAAGCTTGTGTGCCAGGGACCCAACGAGAAGGTGGTTGGCCTGCATATTCTTGGCCTGGGATCTGGGGAGATGTTGCAGGGATTTGGAGTTGCTATCAAGATGGGCGCAACGAAGAAGGACTTTGATAGCGTCGTGGCTATCCATCCCACAAGTGCGGAGGAACTGGTTACCTTGAAGTAGGTGCCAGACTTGTTATAATAATGTATAAATAGAATACATTATCTTCGGAACTCTAAAGGTTGACTTAATATGTGGATTGTGCTGCTTAGTCCTACTGAATCCTGCAGCTTCTTTCGGCTTTGCTTTATGCCACCCTAATGCCATTACGTGCTTATCCATCAGCGCTTGCCGCCCTGCCCTACAGAATGTCTATATAAACCACCACCCCCACCAAATTTGTTCTCTTTATATTTGCCAATTATACGAAATCAAGCACCATGGCCCTCAAAGACCGCCTCACTACCGTTGTCCGACCACTCCAGCTAATCTGGTTATCCATCACATGTAGTTATCCCTTCTCATCCTCACCTATATCAAAATACTAATTCCCAAGAATAGTTCACTACGCCGCTTTGAAAGAAGTCCTCCGCAAAGATGGCCTCTCAGCACTTGCATATCCCCAACGAATTCGAGATGACGCTGCAGCAAATCTCTTCATCACAACTTGTAACTTCCCTGTCCTATCTAACCTGTTATATACTGACTCTCGTGCACAGCCAAGGGCTTTGTCGCCTATGAAGACACCACTTGTGTCCCCTCCCTCGTCCGCGCTGCTGAAGGCAAGATTCTTGAACTGGGCCCCGGACCAGGCAACCAAATTCACCGCTACGATCCATCCCTCGTAGACGTCATATACGCTGTCGACCCCAACCCCAAGTATAGAGATGAAATTGCCGTGAAGGTCGAGAAAGCTAGTCTCCAGGATAAGTACAAGTTTCTCGCGTGTGGTGTAGAAGATAGCGAGGTTTTGAGGAAAGAGGGGGTTACAGAGGGGAGTTTAGATACGGTACTTAGCATTCAGGTGTTGTGTGCAGTGAGAGATTTGGATAGTGTGATGAAGGAGGTGTGGAAGTTGTTGAAGCCGGGGGGGAGTTTTGTGTTTTGGGAACATGTGACGAACAAAGATGCCGTCACAGCCGTGGCGCAAGGTACGTCTTTATTATTACATTAACAGTATACATGGGAAGATTTCTAGAGTTGCTAACATGAGAATAGCTTGTTTGAATCCTGCTTGGAGCGCATTCGTTGGGTGCTGTATAAATCGGGATATCAAGGCGGCGATACTTGCTGCTGGGGAGTGGGAGAACCCTGGAGATATTGTGGTGACCGATGAGCCATATAGTGTCCTGCCTAGGATTTCGGGGGTGCTCAAGAAGAAGGTTTGACCTATATCAAAATTCTAATTCCCGAGAATAGTTCACTACGCCGCTTTGAAAGAAGGCCTCCACAAAGATGAATATTTTTTGTCATATAATTTAAGATATAATTATTTGTGTATTAACTTCATTTTATTTTTAGCAATTAAACTGTCGATTTAACCAACACCCAACGAATATCAGCAATGGAGCACACCAAAAAATGTCAAGGTTAGCTCAACGATCACAAGAGGAAAAGTGCAATTATGGCTTTACTCAAATAACAAGACTTGCTTGATATTCATGAATTTGCTATCATCAACAATCATACTCGTCGTCCCACCCATCATTAAAGGCACCCATGTCTCTCTGCGTGCTCACCCACTCCTCACTTGCCAGGCCATCTCTCTTGGCTTTCTTTAATGCCTTCGAATCTTTATGCCAATCGCAAGCCCACTTGCAAATGGGTATCGCCGACTCTCCAAAATATCTGCAAATCAACTGATGCCGACACATATTCGTGTCTTCGCAATACTCAGCCAGATACTGCAAACTCTTCATCCTTGCCTCGTAGTTCTGCTTATTTTTGTTGTTTCTGTCCTTCATATGATCACGGGCAATGTTATTGATGGCCCGGTCTCGGTCTTCGCGACTATAATACATGATACACGCACTTGCTTTCCCATCACGACCAGCTCGGCCGGCTTCCTGGTAGTATCCCTCGAAAGACTTGGGCAGTTGCCAATGTACGACAAAGCGGACGTTCTCTTTGTCGATGCCCATGCCAAAGGCCGTTGTGGCCACTATCACGTCGTATCCGGGCACATTGTTAACCCACTTTGTGAGCGTCTCATTCCGCTCTTGTGTGCTCAGCCCAGCGTGGTATGGCCGAGCCCCTATATCGTGGGAACGGAGGCGAGCTGCAATGCTCTCACACTCGCTCCGCATGAGAGCGTAGATAATTCCGGGCACATTGTCTATTCGCTCCCCGCGTGCCTGGAGTTCGGCACTTCTCTCTTTGTTTTCTCGCCTCCGCAGATAAACCTTCTCTAGCCAGCGGAGGAAATCTTCGAATGGGTCCTCCTCATCGTTTTTGAATCTGACCTCATAATGCAGATTCTCCCGGCTTGTGGTCATAGTAAATATCTTCATCCGCTCCTCTTTCAGCCCCAGAATTCGGATGACATCCTGACGCACACTGGTTGTTGCCGTAGCCGTTAGACACATGACCGGGACATTTGGAAAGCTCTCTCTGAACCATCGCAGTTCTTTGAAAGCAGGACGAAAGTCATGGCCCCATTCAGATATGCAATGGGCCTCGTCCACAGCGATACGGGCTAGCTCTTTCTGCTCGTAAACTACGGTGAGGTGGCGCCGGATGTAATCTAACGCACATGACTCCGGTGTGATGTAAAGAAGACGAGTGCGAGGATGTCCAGTAGCAAGATCTCTGAGAATTTGCTGTTTCTCTGATTGCTTGGTGGTGCTGTTTATAGCTGCTGCATTTATTCCAGCTGCTGTTAGAGCCTCAACTTGGTTGCTCTGTGGGAGTCAGAAATTGCAGCTGAAAGTCTGTTCAATTACTTACCATAAGAGACAATAACGGAGAAATGACAATAGTAACTATAATTATTAGAGGAGACCCTGCATATTATACTCTGGTGGACTCACTGCCATGGTCGATTACTGCGGGTAACTGATAGCACAGGCTCTTGCCAAACGAAGTGGCTGCCTGCAGAAAGATGTCTTTACCATCAAGGGCCTCAATCACTACATCTCTCTGGATAGGTCTTTTGAAAAAAATTAGCGTTTATTTCATTCCGGATATGTGTTATGGGACAGTAGTGGCGTACCTGAAAGCTGTCTTACCAAACACGCGTCGGAGTGTGAAGTCAACGTCAACGCATGAATTGGACCGTGACAGAGGCATTATTCTGGCCTTATCGGAGCCCTGGTCAAGGCATGTTTAGTCAAGAAATCTTCAAGTAGCAATTTAGAAGCTCTCCGGAGACACGCAAGTCTATGAAGTTCCTCGGAGTGGGTAAATAAATAGGTTGTAGAGGTAAGCGCGACGCGGCCCGATAGCGATATAAAATCACATTTCCCACGAGAAAGTCAAGAAAAAAGCCACCCCACACGGCAGTCGTCATGTCATTTGTAATTACATGGATTTTTATTGGGATGCCGGATATTATGTGGCAAGATTCTCGATACGTCTATTTCTTGTCTACCAAGCGCCAGGTTACTGGCATCTAACCCATCCACCCACTTGTATCTTGTATGTACAGCTTACACCCCAGGGCATGTGTCCCACATCACTGCTTTCCAAAAACGAACTCGTTCAACTCCTCAAATGCTTTCTGCTTGTCATCGTTCACGATGATCTTGTCGTGGACCCCTTCAACCTTCGAATACTCCAACTCAGCCTTCGCCTGCTGCAGTCTCTTCTGGATGCTCTCCTCTTTCTCTGTACCTCTGCCTCTTAATCTCGACTCGAGGGCCTCGAAGTTTGGCGGTGCGATAAATACGTATCTGGCATCGAGAGTTGTGTTCTTGATCTGCTTCACACCCTGGATATTTTTGTCAGATACCGCCGGACTAAAACCTTTCCACCTACTCCCAAAGTAGCGCATAACGTACCTCCATCTCAATATCCAGAATAACCACCTTCCCCTCCTTGGTCAACCTCTCAATCATCGCCCTGCTCGTTCCATATCTGTTTCCGCCGAACTGGGCATGCTCCACGAAGCCCTCCTTCGAAATAAGATCCTCAAAGTCCTCCATCTTCACAAAGTAGTAGTCCACTTCATGCGCTTCTCCTGGCCTTGCATTGCGGGTTGTGTGTGATATGCTCGTCTCGAAGACGTTCGGGTGCGCCTCTTGCAGCATCTTGTAGAGCGTGCCCTTTCCAACGCCCGAGGGGCCGGAAATGATAATAGGACGGACGTCCTTGGGGAGAGTTGCTGCTGCAATAAATCAGTTTCCGCTCCATGGCAAAGCAACTTGGGGCAGCATAGCAATTGGGGGGGGGTGCGGGGCAGGGGAGGGGTCAGGTAACTTACTGGGAGCCATTGTGTAAGAGCGATGGATTGAATGCAGTCTTTGGGGGAAACGTTCTATTCGGATGGCTCGCAGAGTGCGACCAAGGATCATAGAGAAGGAGGAGGTGGGAATTGTATAGTCCGAGAACTGCTTGTTCGTTATGCACCTCCAATCCCAAAAATGTTGATCGACCTGGGTGGTTGACGAAGCCTTGAAATTCAGGCAGAAATCCCTTCTCACTTCGACCTTGTTGCCATCACGACAAGAGGCCCAACTTTCATTCACCACGTTATTTCTCAAGTCAAAGTAAGGCACTATTATTGGAATTCACTGAAGGACTTCTTGCAATGTATGGAATATTATTTGGTTTATAAAGGTATAAGCCGGTCCCCTGGACGTAATGACCATGGACTTCTCCTAACGCCGGTACCACCACCATCCCGAACTCCATATTAAAACAAACACTACAACCAAACACCACATAAACGCCCATGATACTCATGCTGCATCTAAAAGGCTCCGCTGTTGCGGCTGTATACAGAAGCAGTGTAGGCTGGGTGGCGAGCTGGCGGCGGTACCTGAAGGTGGTTGATAGGTTCGCAACGGTCTTCCCACTCCTTGAACTGCTCAGTGTTGGTAGGAACTGGCCTCGAGATGAGCGATGATCGGATTGGGTTGTTGAACCTGAAGTTGCCAAGTTTGAATTTAGACTGGCGATTCTCATTTTCCTTGGTGTACTGGGGAAGATCAAAGGACCTGGGTCCAGTTGATCCAGTTGACCCACTGCGAACCGACTTTGGTAGGTCGTCGAGCAGGACCTTGGCGCCGTGGGCTCTGATTTGACGGGATGTAATGCCCTTCTTGCGAATGCGGAATGCGAAATGGGCAATGAAGTTGACGACTCCGAGGACAAGGCCGAGAATGCCTCCAGCAACGACCACACTCCAGAATGACATGCCAATCGCTTCTTGTGAAGTTGCGGGCTTGTTGAGGTTTCCAAGCAGGTTGCAACCCAGAATGGTCATAGACAGAGCCAGAGTGATAAGACCTGACTCCTCGCTGAACAAAGGCCAGTTTCTGGAGAACCAGCCTTTGAAGAGACAAAATTCTGATAGGATCAAGAACATGCTGATAGTACTCGTAGCAAAGTGAGTGACGCCGTCGAAGAAGAAGAAGTTTGATGTCTGGACGGTCCTGACGAGCATTATCCAGCTACCCGCAACAATAAGACCCAGCGTGATAATGTTGAGGGCTCTGATGATGTTGAGAATGACATAGCCGGCGCCAGTCTTCTTGAAGTTTTGGAACATGGAAAGGATGTTGAACATTTTGACGGATATTTGGGTGATGGCCGAGAGGCTCTAGAGAAGTAATTAGCAACTGAAGAGGTAACTTCTCAAAGCACTTACTGTTGTATATGTAGATGGGCTGGTAGGTTGGGTGGAGTCGTGGCTGCCAGCAGCTATTGATCGGTATGGGTGGGGTGAAGCAAATGGGACGATTGATATCGAAGATCAAAGAGTGATTCGAAGCAATGAGCTGGCAAGAGCAAAATGGTTTGGTATATAAATTGGAAAAAGAAGCCTCAAAAGTGGAAAACGGGGTAATATATCAAATATACCAACGATGAAGCGAAGACAGGGCTGATTGACGCGGTCGTTATTGTCCCCTGAATCAGAAAGTGACAATAGAACAAGACAATGAATAAAAAACGGACAATAGGAAATAGATGCTATTGAACTTCGCGAGGCACCCACGACTCTTTATTCAAAAATTAAGCTACACGACGCGCTCTTTCAAAACCCACGGCGTCAAAGGCATTCGAAGATCACTATTCTTCCTTATGACCCATGCTACCATGCTTCATCGTTGCCTACAACGACTGCCATCCAGTAGTCAATGTGCAACAAAAAGAACTTGCCACTCTTACCTGACGCGACTCTGAGACTCGAAACCTTTTGTTTCAATGCATCTGCTGATTGGTCGATGGAGTGAGGCCAAAAGACATCGTTGTCCTACACCCTGGTCTGCCAGTCTCGGACTGTTCACGATGCAGGGGCACACGGAGGTGGCAGTGGACCACACCATATCACTATAGTTTATAGTTTGCCCGGAGTCATAAGAGCAGACCGGCGAGTAAATACCCAGCGCTTGCTACCGTTTCAACGCGGTATGGGTGTTCACGTAGCGACTGGACGAGACCGGGATCATTTGGCGTTTCATAGTTTGTATTGGGCGAGACGCAACGAAACATTTCCTATTAAGGTGTAGCCTCGGTAGCCGAGACAGGCCAGGGGCGAAGCGCCCAAAGGCCAGGAACATAGCCGCCATCACTATAGTTTGATCCTCCATACCAAGCGCACCGATAAATTAGAATAGGAGCGCTTAAAGATGCCTTTTAATAGCATACGTGAAATTGACGATAACTAACAAAGGCCGACAATAGCCTGTGGGCGCGTGGTTAAATCACACGCGGCGTCTTTATTCCTATCTGACGATAGTCGCTGCCACGCTAGCTGTATTTAGTCAAATCTTTAGGCAGTAATTCTCTCACCGCCTAAATAATCCCTCTCCGACTTCACCCCTCACTCCTCAGCCTCACTTTCGTAGTTTCATCTCGAGCAAAGAAGTACTAGAAGGTAGCCAAGCAGGCACTCGTGTAGACCCCGTCTCAATATATCGAGTTTATTCGACATGGCTCGTGGAAATCAGCGTGATAAGGCCCGTGAGGCTAACCAGAAGAAGTTGGCTGGCCAGGTACGACTTCGCGCCGATCTCGACCGAGAAGCACAGATAGTCTATGCTTTTCAAAAATGAACTGAGAATAGCAGCTAATGGATATTAATGAGCAGAAATCCGAGAACAAAATGTCGGGTTCTGAAATGGCACGCACCAAGGAAGCCGTCGCTGCCAAGATGAGAGAGAAGCAGGCCGCAGGTAAGACAGAGACTGCTGAAGGCAGAGACTGCTGAAAGGGCCCCGACTATGATACATGGAACTAATCCAAGTTTTATAGCTGATGCCAAGAAGGCTGCCGATGCTGCCGCAAAGAAGTAAAGCTCCCAACGCAGTATTCATGAACGGATGCTGAGGGGTGGCGACAAGGTCCTAAGACAACTTCGGAGTTTAGATGAAAGTGCGGAGGAAGGCATGGTTGCCGGCGTAAAGCTGGCTTTTGTTTCTAGACCGTGTTTTATGGAATTTCTCATTACTCTTCAGCGATGATTTTAACGAAAGCGAATATCTTCAAAGCATTCTCATGACAGTCCCAACCGTTGTCGTACTGGTACATCACACGTAACCTGATCTTGTCCACGTATTATCGATCTCTTCACGTTGGAGGTGGAAATGAAGAATCGCGCACAGTGCAGTCAAGGAAAATGCCTCATGTATTGAATGATAGCAATTACGTTAACGCCAACATGAATGCTAGAAAACTTATACATTTCTCAAAAGTCTACAATTAAAGCCCACATCCAAAAATACGATCCAGCCATATATCTATCACCACATGCAGTGGCGGTGCATCAAGCCTACCAAAGGGCGACGCCGTGGGTACCGCACGAATTCATGATTTCAAAACTGCGCCAATGAATTTTACACAACGACGAAAGGATACCTTTTAAGCCATCAACGCGGCCATTGGTAGCGAGCCTGCAATGCGTTAGATAAAGCGTTATGCAAAGAGTAGGAGGGAACTAACCTGGCATGCCACCGCTTGCACCGACTCCTTGTGCAGCGAGAGGGAAGCTGGAGACTCCGCAGAAGCAAGAGCAAGCGCAGGCACCTCCGGCACCAGCGGCGCCAGTACCAGCAGCCATGCCGGAGCCATTGTTGGCAGCGACAGCATTAGTAGCGGCGGCGGCGGCAGCGGTAGTGGCAGCGGCAGCAGCGCCGACGCTGGTAGTGCCTCCAACGATGTTGGCGGCAGCACCAGTGCCGTTTTGAGCGATAGCCAGCTGCATGAAGTCGGCCTGGGACTTGGCGGCAGTGGGGTTGATAGAGAAAGTCATGCCCTTTCCGCAGTGGGGGCCCTGCTTGCAGTAAAACCCTGTTTAATATGTTAGAAAACAGATATTTCTAGTCCTGGAAGTGGAGTTTCTTACAGAGAGGGGTGGCAACGGTGACCTGCATGGCCATCATTGGTGGAGGGACGATGGTATCGTTGGGGTTGGGCATGAAGCCGGAGTCCATGCCAGCAGCCATCTTCACACAAGGTGTGTCGAAGGTAGACTGTGTGACGGTGTGGTTTTGGGAGTGGAAGACGAAAACAACCGAGTCGCCGACTGCAGCGTTGACGGTGTCGGGAACGAAGACAAGGCCGGCGCTACCACCAACAGCAACCTGCAATTGTTAGCAAAGGGTCTTGAAACGGAGAGATAAAATGGTGGCATACAGTGTGAGTAGCAGCAGGGGCAGCTGCCACGGCGGTAGCCGCAGGGGCGTTCACAACAGAAGTTGCGACACCGCCACCATTGTTGACCCATAAGATAATGACTTCCTGAACGACGGCATGCTGGTTGCCTTGCAGTTGAATGACATTTGCAAGCTGTTGTGCGTTTTGTTGCTGCTGGTGTCCACCCTCCTGCTGCTTTTGGCCATGCTGCTGGATGACTTCTACGACATGTCCGTTTCTTGCGGCAAGAGGCTCTGAGATCAATCCTCCCAAAGCGAATGGCAGGGCAGAGAGCGCGACTGAGACAGCTGAAAACTTCATAATTGCGGATATGATATTTGGCGAAGACTTTAATATAAGAGATGCGAGTAAAATAAACCGCTCTGCGGAAAGTAATAATAACTATCGGGTGTTGACTTTGACTGAACGACGTGAAGATCGTGTATCCGAAGTGCAGCTGATGGAATAGTATAAAAGTGGCGAGAGCCTGCTCGAGAATGTAAAAAATGAGAGAGAAAATAGACAATAACAATAAAGCGAAAGTTTGAACGCGGAAGTGATGAAGAAAGAATGAAATGTAGGGGAAGTCGAGCACTTAAATCAAGCATGAAATTGGCCTACGAATCTGATACTCCACTCCGACTGCAACCCCAGGGCTTGGAGGCTGGCGCGAAACGAAGACAGCCCATGCACACGGCAAGCACTTCGTCCGGCCAGGGCCCCGATGTTTGCACTATACCAGGTATCGGCATATCGAACTGAGAAATGCTACATAGAACACGGAGGCCAAAATGGATGAGGCTGGCTGCCTTTGGAAAAGGTGGTAATTCTCAACGCTTGGCGTCGGAGATGTGTCTCGGATCGCGTTTGAGCTCCCTCGGCGCCGCGAGGCTCAAGCGCCAGGGGTACAACCTTAAACGACGCTGCGCTGGCCAACCTGCAACCTCAAAATTATTATCGGACGAATTGCCAATAACAATATTGGCAATTCTATTTATTTTGTTGCCGTTCGTAAAGTAATCTATTAATGTTTACTCTGTATAACCTGACATTTCCTTTTCAAAGTCGTGTATACTAGAACATATGTCTAGCCCGAGCTAAATGCCGCGGTGCTTTCCTCGGAGAATGCCAGTGCTGGCGTACCCCAGCCAGTCATGAAACGCTTGGTTTTTGATGGCATCTAGTCTCTCCGTGCCGTTGACAGCATGCGACCCAAAGCACAAGCGGGGCTTTCCTTCAGTAATCCACTCTTTGGGACCTTCCACGGAGAGCATGGACTTTACATGTAGAAGGGTCAGGCCATCATTTGTCATCCCTGACTGTCTTCAAACCTGTCCTGTCCCAGAATCACCCTCTTTGCCAGTCGAAGTGACCAATTAGCCACTATTAGCACCTTACTTTCCCTCATCCGCCGGCTTGGTCTTCTGTTGCCCCTCATAGAGGCCCGTGTAGTAGCCCGCGTAATACCATGACATTAAGAGGTTCTTCATGTTTTCATCGCCAACTGCAATAGTCAGTACTGTTTCCACTACCGTCGAACATAACCCACCTGCTCCAATAAGATGCTGCGGTAACGGTGGCTGTGCTGAGGAAGGGCCACCGTTTGGTTTCGTAGTGCTTTGTCCATCTCCTTCGCCAAGGGAAACCTTATCGTTGGCCTGAAGTTGTCATATTAATCAAATTGGACTGCCAAGAGGAGATTTCCATGAGATTGGATTGCAGGCCCGTACCTCATGTTCTTGCTGGGCTGACGTGTTGTCGACCCCTTTCCCTACCCTCGGTTCCTCGGAGTGGTCTAATATCATGCCGTCTTCAGCTTGGTCCTGGGCGCCATTCTCCCGCGTTATGCGTTCTGCATTTTTCCTATAAAAGAGGATTCAGTTCCGCACAACAGAAAAGTTTGGCATCTAAGTACTGACGAGTTGCCTTCTTTCTCATGAGCCGCAATGGCGTCTTCAACTGTTTCCCCGCGGGCATGCAATGAATGATAATGCTGCAAAGAGTCAATATCTAGAATCCTCACGTGATAACAATTTACGAACCTTATATTCTTCAAGGGCCTCGTTCCACGAGTCAACGAGGGCCGAGTCGTCCCATATTTCGTTGTGTGACATTTTCAAGTTCCTACTTTCGTAGAGGCGAGTAGAATGATGCCTATTTCAACGCTCCTCGAAGCTTTTGGGTTGCCTCGTTGATCACCTGCGAACAACTTCGGTGTACAATGCTATGGGTTGAATAGTAATGGTATAAATCGTAAATGTCCAATACGAACGTCGCTTAAATTGTAGAAATCAGAAAATATAACTGTATGCAACACCCGCCGTTCCTCTTTCAATTTAAGTTGGTCGAGGCTACCACTTGAAGACCCTCAAAACCCCAAAGTACGCTAGCGGCCTCGAACCCGCACCCCCAGATCTTAGCGCGCGATAACAATTTGTTTTTCAAAAAGTTCAAGGTGGGAACGAGGTCAATTCCACCGAACCTTCACAACCAAAACACCCAGTCAATCCCACCCCAGCCGTTATAAAAATGGCACCAGAGCTCAAGTCAAAGAAGCGCAAGGGTATGGATACATTATATCTTGTTGGAATATCGCATTGAACCCAGAACTAACGAAATTTTAGCGGCCGCAAACGACGATGAAGTCGAGGTAGCAAAGAAGGAGAAGAAGGTGACCGTGGACACACCTGCGAAGAAGCGCAAGAGTAAGATACAAATCCAAACTTTGATTTGTCGGAACAGTGACTGACGAGTATCTACAGCTGTTGAGAACGGCACACCCGAAGTTACAAAGAAGTCGCCGAAGGCCGCCAAAGCCCCGCCAGCAGTTCAGTCCCCCAAAGTAGAGACGACCAAGAAGGCCAAGGCAGCTGCAAAACCAGCCGTCGCAGAGGCCACCGAGGAGAAGAAGGGCAAGAAGGCAAAGGCCGACAAGCCTCTGTCAGAGAACAGGAAAAAGTTGAAGGAGATGAAGGATGCGCCCGACGCCGAGGCCAACGCCCTAAAGGCCAAGAAGGCAAAGGACTCCAAAGCCCCCGCCGTCGAGGAAGCCGAAGCCCAAGAAGACTCCGATGTCGAGATGGATGACCAAACCGAGGCCCTCCTCAAGGGCTTCGAGAGCGGCAGCGACGACGACGAGACCAAGGACACCACCGACGAGCCCGCCTACAACGGTGAGCCGATCCCCGAGCTCTCCAAGAAAGCCAAGAGCAAGCTCGCCAAGCTCGCTGCTCAGAAGGCCGTCTCCGCCGGCCCCGGCACCGTCTACCTCGGCCGCATTCCCCACGGTTTCTACGAGCACGAGATGCGCCAGTACTTCAAGCAGTTTGGTGACATCACGCAGCTGCGCCTGTCGCGTAATCGCAAGACCGGAAACAGCAAGCACTACGCCTTCATCCAGTTTGCGTCTGGAGACGTCGCAGAGATCGTCAGCAAGACCATGGACAGCTACCTCCTCTTCGGGCACATCTTGAAGTGCAAGGTCGTCCCGCAGGAGCAGGTCCACGCGAGTTTGTGGGAGGGCGCGAATAAGCGCTTCAAGAAGGTGCCGTGGAACAAGATGGAGGGCCGCAAGCTGAATTCTGGGCTCGATGAGGCTGGATGGGAGAAGCGCAATGCCAACGAGGTGAAGCGCCGCGAGGAGAAGAAGGAGAAGCTGAAGGCTATTGGGTACGAGTTTGAGGCGCCGGCCCTCAAGTCTGCCAAGGGCATGCCAAAGGCTTCGCGCACGAAGGTCGTCATTGACGTTGAGCCTGAGGCGGAGGAGAAGGAGGCTGAGGTTGAGGAGCCCAAGGTTGTCGAGCCGGTCAAGGCCGCCGAGCCAATCAAGGAGTCGAAGCGCAAGGCCGAGGCTACCGAGACCGAGGAGCCCAGCAAGAAGAAGCAGAAGAAGGTCAAGGCCAAGGCCTCTACCGACAACCTGAAGGCTGCCGCTGCGCCTGCCGCCGAGAAGCCGGCCACCAGGGCCAAGAAGGCCGCCGCAGAGAAGGCCGTCGAGGAGCCCGTTGTTGCCGAGAAGAAGTCCCCCAAGGCCAAGAAGGTCGTTGCTGAGGCGGCTGAGAAGCCAGCCAAGAGAGCGAAGAGGTCCAAGGCTTAAGCGGGTTGTTGTGCGGACTCTTGTTGCTTCACATCAGAGCTACAGCATTGGGCGAATACCACATTGTACCGAAGACTCAAAACTGTATGGATGGCTGATGGAGATGGGTGTTACTGGGTGCTTATTGTGCAGAGCTAGTTAGCTATGGCGTGACGGAATATGAATGATTTTGCCATCATGGCGTTAAAACTTTTTGACGTCTCATTTACTGAACTTGGGGATTTGATAATAGATTGGATGTGAATGAAGCAACATCGAAAAAGAGCACCATACACTGTACATGGCGAGTTGCGTAATGACGGTGTAATTCTTCACATGGAGATAGTATGCATGTAAATCACTGCACCAAGAACTCTTTAAAGCCTTCTTCAAATATGTTTCCATTACGGGCTGCCTCCTCTGACGAGGCGCGCCCACTCTCCTAGTATGTCTCGGTCCGTCCCTTAATGGACAATGCAGTGTGTATATGTACAGCCGGCCATGAATATATGCAGTTCCTCCTATTACAATCTCCACTCCCACCAAACGATGCATGCCAATGCAAGGTTTATCCTGTCCCCCAGTAAAACCCACGCAGCCACCACAGCAGGGCCTGCGTACGTGCACATCTCCAAGAGAGTGCCAGCTATCTCGTCGTTATGTGATGCAAATGCAGAATAAAAACACGCTAAGTACAAATGAGTGAAGCCAACTCGGAAAAGAGAGCGGCTGGGTGATGCTGCTAAGTCTAGAGGACCATGGCGGCGGTGGCGATAAACGCAGCTATGTAGAGGGTGAGGTGGGTGTTGAGTAGCGAAGAAGCGGACGAGTCTTTTGTCGCAGCTTCTGCTGTTGGGTCTGCGGGGGCGGAGCCCTTTGCTGATGCCGCGGTGGGGTTGCTGGACGAGCCGGCAATGGCGTTGAATCCTTGCGAACCGGTAGTCATTGTGGCCTCGGGGCCAGATGCACCGCCGGTTGGGCTTTGGGCGGCTGATTGTGAATCTGTAGGAGTGGAATTGTCAGATGGGGATGTTCCGGTTGGACCAGTGGGGGTTGCAGTCTTCTGGGTGGCTGCTGAAAAAGAGTCTGTCAGAAGTTGCCCTAGTACGAGACAAAAACTGGACAGAAGGTGGAACAAGCTTGGGAATGAAGGCACAGGAGAAGAAAAGAATAGTCTTACCTATTGATCCTGCAGATGTCTTTGGTTTCGTGGGCGTAACAACCGCAGGTTTAGTTGCGAGCCCTGGTTGATATTAGCATGGGGCACATATATGTGGAATCGTACAACTAACCAATACGGTCCTTGTCTAGGTCAAAGACTACGTAGACACTTTTCAAGAAAGTATCACCCAGCAACCAACTTCCATCCTGAGTGGCGTCGCGGGAGTATATATTACTCGTACACATGGTCTCGCTGGTATCGCCACCAACCTGGCCGCCAACCCAGTCCTTTGAGGGAACAGAATACTTCGTTCCCGAGAATGTGAACTCGGCTGGTATGGTTGTTGTGCAAGGCACAGCGTATGAGCCTCCATCCTCACTAACCTTAGCACCAGGTACGTTGGCGTAAAAGGACTTAGCATCAGCTGGAGGCATGAAACAATAGGTAGTTCCGGTGTCGATAATAGCATTCTTGCCTTTTAGCCCAGAGTCTTTTCCATTGAAGCCAGCTTCGTCGACAGCGATGACCCATGAACCCCCAGGTGCGACGATATCGGTGTATGTGATCTCCCCAGTGTATTTTGAGGCATCCACACCACCGAATGTTATCTCACCATTATTGGCCAGGTCAGAAGCTCTGTATATGTTGACACTGAAGATATTCTTTTCCAACAGCTTCTTGCTGATAAGTGTTGATGCAAAGCCCGGAATTTCTTCGTTTGGAACGCGGGCAAGACCAAGAATGCCGTCCATCGGGTAGTTATTGAAGTCATCGGAGACAGTGTCTGCCACGCCCAAGGCGATCGGTAAGCTGAACCCAGCAAGTCCAACCGTGTCCTCGACAAATATACCCGAGACATTTCCGGTGCCGTATGTTAAGCTGAAGGTTTTCTTCATCTCTTTGTACGTATCCGAATCGGATGCGCCGAAGGTATCATGGATCTTGCAGGCCGGGCTGGTGCAGGTAGACCCCATAATCCACGTGCTTGCGGCTCCGGAGTCCACGAGCATGCGGATAGGCTTGTTCTTCGATCCAACATATACAGATGTCGTGTAACTGAAATCTGTCCCATCCTGGTCGACTGCGTTACTGTTCGGCGTCGAGGGTTTATCCGACTTGGTGGTCATGAAGCCGTTCCCTCTCTTCGCAGCATTTTTGCGGGCCAGCTGAGCCGCGTACCGAGCTACCCTCACGTCGTGAGGAATATCATCCTAGTTCAATTAGCATTGCTCTCGGTGGAGTGAGTATATTTCCGAGGTTGCATACTGTTGGCGGTGTTTGCTCGATTTTTATTTTGAAAATCCCTGGCCTCTGCGGCGCCTCGTCGAGGGTATCAACGGGGGTTTCACGCCCCGAAACTTTCAAGCAGCTCCCATCTTCAACACACCTGTATTTCGGCACAAACGGGAAGAAAGCGGACACCAAGGTCGAAAAGAGGCATAATGGAAGGAGGTTGAGAACCACCATCTTACACGGCTTTGGACGAATGCAAGTTTCAAGTCGCTATCATCGGATGTCTCCGGTGTCGACTAGGTTCTAAAAAACCTTGGGGTTGGAACGAATATTCGTAGATATAACTGGAATAATGAATCGGCGGTATGGCCGTAAAAGTAACAAGGCAGACAGGAATTGTGAAGCCTTTTAAATATGAAGCGTAGATTTCGGGTATATCGGTATAAGGTTTGAGTCGTCGTTTCCTCCCAGATAAATATCCCTCCCCTTCCCTCTGGGAAACAGCAATTGGACGATTATTGGGGCCCCATGTGATCCAGACAGACGCGTCGATGACAGTGCTGTCGTCGACAATTTCTGATAAGGCTGACTTCGGTATGGGCGTGTTGGACAAGAACTCGAAACGAAAATGGACTGGTATATGGAAATGTAATGCTTGTATTTCTTAGAAAGCGCGGAAAACGAAAGATGCAGGCTAAGACAGAGTCAAATAGAGGAACCGGGTCGAAAGGGAACAGTCGATGAAAGGAATAAATCCAGACTACTCTAGAGCGAAGAATAGAGGAAGAGAGGAAGTCGGTGACGTGGAGAAAGAGTGGGATTATAGAGTGGAGGAAGGTTGCAGTGGGCAAAGAGGAGGTTATGGGGATGTTTCCCGGCGCGCAGAAAGCGGCAACCAGCAACCAGTACAGGCGTCGTAGCGGCGTGGGTTGCCAAGGTCCAATGCGTCCGAAGCCCATCGTAGTGCCAAATGTGGAGGTTGTGGAGGGGGGAGCTGCAGCCGCGCTAACACTAAATCAGAGCCCTGGACAAGACAATTACAGGGTTTCTCGACTTTCTCTAGTTTCCCGAGATTCTTGATCGGCGGCCGCAGCAGGAAAAGCACATGGTGAGAGAGATTGTGTCGCAGAAAATTAGGGGCAGGTAAGACAGAATTGTTTACAGTGCAGACAAAAGTGTTTACATGAACATACGCTCTTGTTTTTGTGCTTATTCGGAGGCTTTCTGTGTGCAGAAAAGGGGCAAGAGAAAACAAAGCCAACACTCGGAAAAGGAACGCATGTCGTCCTTCTCGGCGGAATACATACGAACACTACAGTACAACACAGTATGCAACAATTATACGGTTATACGATGGCTGGACGGCTAAAGAAGAAGCCACCACCAAGATTTAGATTCTGACTAAGTACTATTCAGCACTAATTTACCCCAAGAGGTACTTCCAACGATGGCGGCTACACTCAATTGTGGAGTTTTAGTGTGTCCGCCCCTGGCTACCCCTTGCATGCTCCAGAGTGCTAACTCCATCCTTCGCAGTGCCAACTCGCTCCTTCCCAACGCTCCCCAGCAATCTTCAGCACCTACCCAGCACTCCCCAACCCTCTTGTTCGCCAAACGGGCCATGTCGGGCGAGAATTAGCGCTGATCTTTGATGATCGATGTCCGCTTTCGACGAACTGCCAAGTGCCATTCGACCACTTCGCCTCTATCGGCCACTCACAACTCGCCATAGCGACACTGCTCGGCCACTCCTTATCTCGTGCGCTTTCAACGGGACTTGCAGAATGGAGAACCCCTGATACTACCTCAAAAGCCTCGTCTCCAGAGTGGCACATGTTCGTTCATGATGTCAGTTCGTGCGATTGCTAAAATTATGGGCGACATCGAAAGATGGGTCGGTGGTGGGGAGAAAGATAGCTCGCTTGCAGCGCTAATCTTTTGCCAGTTGTTAATGTTTGTTCGAGGCTTCTTCCTGCCGCCCATCCTTATTTTCGTGTCTCAGACATCAGCGAGTCTTTCCGCCTCGCAGCACATGAAGCACGAGTGCTGCAGTCATGTACGCCCGATGCGACGCTGCTGTTGTGTTGGTGGGATGCACATCCGAATCCTCTCCTGCACGTACTTTACTGCTGTACTTACGGAGTACTCGGAGTACACAGCATACAGCACTGTAAAGTGGTGGTGGGTACCGTAGCGAGCAAAAGACGCACGTCCGCTCTGTTTCCTGTTTTCTGTCTTTTGTTTCTCCTGGCAGCCGCTCAAATCGCGGTGAGTGGACGTGGTCTGGGCGCCGCCGCCACCAAGCTAAAGGGGGGCGGGAGCTGGCATGTTTCATCTCTGCCGCTAAGACCACTTCTTGGTTCATGGTCGATGGAGCCAAAATCGATCAGTTTGTTTTAGAGTCCTCCAAGATATGGAGCAGGCCGAGACTTTCCGATTTCAAGATTCCAACTTGCTGCACGGATTAGGAGTCGTTGCGGTCTGTGTTTTGGTCGCGATCTCATAATGCGTCAAGCAGTGGCCAAGCGCGGGGTCCACCGCGCAGTAGCTTCGTTCCAGGACGTGACAGTTAAAGTGTCACGTTTTTTATTATTATATTCCTCAAGAAATATTAAAATGTCACGTTTTATTTGTTTAGTCCTCAAGCATGATTAAAGTTGGTGATAGGAGGAATTATTTTATTTTTATTTTTTATAATGTTCCCTTGGGGCATTGCCGTATAACTGACAGCGTTCAACCCCCAATGACGTCCACTACAGTCTGGGAAGGTCTGTTTCTTCGCATGGCTTCATGAATAGCTATTAATATTCACAACTAACTCCGTCAATCATAGTCCGGTGGATTTTCATACGCGTAGATATGTAGCAGACTGTTTTCGCCGAACTTCTGCATTGTTGACCCTCGTGGTTCACTACTCCTCATCTTCTGCAACTGACCAATATACTCGAACCGGACTTCCGATAATGCTGACGTTGTTGTGCATCCCAGGATGTCCTGTAAGAACTTCCACAGCGACGGGTTCTTCAAGTCCATCGAGACCGCACAGTCTAACACCTTCTTGCCGGCAGCAGCCACGAGTTGTTGACCCTCGAGGGAGTTCGACTCCGGCGACTTATGAATCCACGTCAGGAACGACCAGCCAGATGAGTCGCTGGTGTGATGCAGGCACCAGGCCTGCATAAGCATCGCCAGTGGCACATTTACTTCACGACTCCAACGCGTCGTATCCAGCCCTGGCCGAGATTGGATCCACCAGCGCATGTAGTCCCACGCATAGTAATTCTTAGGATGATGCTCTGCCGAACGAAGAATAACGTCCTCGATCTCGTACTCAACCCATTTCGGGCCAAGCAATCCCTCCAACGTATTGAAGTTCTTGATAAGCCATTTCCGGTGGGACCATAGCGTGGGCGACTTGTTATGGCGTTTTAGTTTTGACGTGAGGAGAAACTGAGTGAACCACAGCTCGTCTTTCAACCTTTTGACTTGCTCTGTTTGAGACCGCGTGCGGCAGGCTAGACATATCCTCTTTCTTGCATTGGCTGCGGTGATATGCTCAGGGTCGAAGAGTAAGATGACAGAAGTGGAGTCAAGAATGAGTCCAGCGTTTTCAGTCAGGTTGTCTAGATTCTTGAAGAAGATCCGCCGCGCTGCGATGAATGCCTTTGCCAGAACAACCTTCGGTATACCGAGTGTGTTATCTACGATCTCGACAAGGCTCCCAGGAGTCAGAGCGCTCGCATCTGGAAGAATTTGAATACCTAATGGACCTGTCGACAACCTCGAGTTGAGTATGCCAACTAGCTCCTCATATTCCGGAGAACCTCCAGATGGTCCGGCGGCCATCTGTGGCCTACCAGCAGCAGACCTGCTTGGAACCTGCGTCCGCTTTTAGGGCTGTAGACCGCTCTAAATTTAATGTTTAGAGGCTTATTTTAGACAAAAACTGTTATTCATAGTCTTGCCTCGGGGCGTACAAGAATAAAAAAGCTTCGCCTTGCCGAAATAATATATACTGAAACATTATTAGCCTCGATGATGATTTGCTTGTTTCCGCAAGACACAAACAAATATTAGCAAGACAATCTCTTTTTGTCTCAGCTCTGGATCGTGTTACACAATTTTGTTGAAACAGAGAGAGTGGTCGTCCAGAAACATCCAGCCTCATCAAACAATTATGAGACGGATGATTCATGCCTCAGGCAGAAATATAAAAATAACGAGGCTCCCCGCGCCCACACGAGACATGTCATCAAGCTTCATGGGAAGCTAGAGCAGGGGCATTACTACCCCAGGATCCTACAAACACACCCTCGCCAAGTGCCATTCCGAGAGGGTCTCCTGATTAAAGATGCCGTCTCTACTTGTCACCGTCTTCATCCTGCAGTTGGCCATTCACCTTGTGAACACGATAGGTGCATCCGCCGTTAATACTCTGGTAAGACAATATCCTTCCCCAGCCGCTGAGCTCACAAGATCTAACTTGGTATAGCTATGGAACCTATATAACAGCCTCCCCACGCCGACATCCAAGGCCTTCAAAGAGCAAAAGAAGCTCCAAGCAGAATACCTCGTCACCCGAAAACAACTCAACTCGACAAGCGCACAAGACCAGTTCGCCAAATGGGCCAAAATTAGCAGGACCCATGACAAACAACTAGAGCACCTGGAGAAGACAAGTAAGTACCCTCCCTTGAAGAGTTAACCACCCGAGCGAGCTTCATGCTAACACTACACCCACAGAGGCTGCCCTCGATGGTCACAAAGCGAAATTCAACAGCACGGTCTCGGCCCTGCGCTGGGTCTGCACAAACGGGCTACGAATGCTGATACAGTTCTGGTATGCCAAGGAGCCCATGTTCTGGCTTCCGCACGGCCGGATCCCGTATTACGGGGAGTGGCTGCTCTCGTGCCCGCGGGCGCCGCTGGGGTCTATAAGCATACAGGTGTGGGGGATGGCGTGCGCGGCCACTATTCTACTTGTCAGCGACGCTATTGTAGCTGCCGTGGGCTTGGTTATGGTGTCGAAGACTGGGAAAGGGCAGCAAAAGAAGAAGGCGGCGCCGATGAAGGCTGGAGGAGAAAAGCCAAGCACACCTGTGAGCACAGAGAAGGCAGAGGCGAAAAAGGAGTTATAGAATGTTACAATAGGGTTATAGCATAATAAGCTTGAATGAAACTAATGGCCTATTGACTAAAATAACTTAAAAGGCTTGGAAAAATTGTCTCTCATCAATAAAGACGCAAAGGATGTCTTGGCTTATTCAGCTCGACCTTGCAACACGAGTGAGATGACTCTTGGCAGAGTACTTGGGGCTCGTTCTGGGCATTCTTTTTGACTGTGAGAAACCACTGAAGGGGTCACCAAAGCTTCGAAAGTGCCACTGGGATGATCTGGATAGATCGGGGGAGGAGAAGGAAAGACGTGGCTATGTATATGCTTTTTAGCTAGTAAAATGCATAAACATAGATATACTCAATAAACTGTATATATAATACGTGATGTAGTACACTTGGTAGTCTGTGGGTTGATACTTGGCCAAATTGTTGCAAATATTTGTTGAATAGGAATAAAAGTGGAAGTTTGCGAGCTTTGGATAACAAAGATCTTGAAATGCGCTAGGCTTTATTGGGTTGACCGCTCGGCATGCAAGGGTTGTTCTGCCGCGGGTGCATCTGGCATCAACGGGATTGTAAGCGTATGCGACAACCGTGGCGCCAACTTTTGAAGACACGGTTCACGCAAGAAATAAGTGTTGAACTTGCTCAGCATTTTATACCGCAAAGATGGTATCATGGGGGTCGTACGTATATTGACATTTCACGCAATGAACAGCCCAGCTAACGTCTCACAGCATCAAGTCGATCCTTATATTTTTTGGGCCTATGCTGCTACCCAAGGCAATAGGCTACTACCGATCATTTAAAGCAGGCGCAAAGAATGGAGGACGACCTATTCGGCCGGTGCCTCCGGCTGTGTCTAGAGCGTTGGGCATACTCTTCGTCATAGCCGTCATCTTACTCATTGCGACACTACCTATGTTCTCAGAGGAGAACATCTTCACAAAGACACAATCCCGCATACAGATACCCGTGGATGTATTGTTCACACGCCTCACCGCCATAAGACCACATGGCCTGACCGAACTCGACCTCCGGTTGCGCGAGAAACTTGTGTCTCTCGAATCGAAACTTCTCTACCTCAAATTTGGCCCCGATGCCATCGGCAACTGCCTCTTCTGCAAGGCGGACGACCACAGAAGCTTTTACTACTATGCAATGTCATATGTTCTGACGCCGCATGTCTTCAACCTCGCTGTGCTAGCAGCCGCCACATCGGGAATGTTCGTCGGCGAGGAGGGCACAGTGTGGAGGCGATTCGCCACGATCTGCTCAGTCATAATCGCTGTGGTGGACATGTCCTACCTTTCTGAGTACGACCACAAGTTGAATGCGAAGGCGACACGGTTGGAGGACCTAGATATGTTCTTCTGGAGGACCCACACCTACCGCTACATTGTTCTTGCTGGCCTCGACGCCCTGGTTGGCTGGCTGCTATTCCTCTCCTCCACTAACCGCGCGTTCGTCATCCCAGTCTCCCCCGCAGAGCGCCTAGAGTCAGCGACGAAAGTTTTGGAATCCGCTAGGTCCAAGATGAGTGCTTCGGCTGTGGTGTTGAACACTGTGAACAGGGATGAGAGCCTACGGGGTAAGGCCCAGGGGTACTGGGTGAACGAGACCAGAGTGATGTCGGAGATTATGGCGGAGAGGGAGGTGGTTGACAGTGTGAATAGCACGCTGGAGAGTCGAGTCAACATAGCGGCGATAACGCTGGATGCTGACTCCTATTCTAAGAACATGATGGGGGGTTTTCAAGCACTAGAACAAGCGTCTTAGCATTATCGCTGATATAGAGCCTTGTTTTAATAGCCACATTTGCATGAATATATTTTTTTCAACACTACACATATAAACTTCTTAATAAATTATGCTTGATTCATTGAACTATGGGTATCCTCCGTGTCCATACTGTCCAAAAATGGCTTAGCGTGTATTCCACTAGCGCGGCGCACGTCAATATATTTCCCAATGTTTTCCATTTGACCTTTCTCTTTCCCAAACATCGCTACAACCAGCACGCCTGCTTCAACTATGATCTCCTCGTAGAAGCTGTGTCCCTTTTCATTCCACATATGGTCGCACTTGGTTCATCGGGCTTTACATGAGCACTTGCAGCTTCTGTCTGCAAGATTTCACTCTACTCAGTACTGCCTCGTGCCAGCCTGGATCGGGAAATCGAGGGACACATCTTCTACGCGGAGTACTTGCTGAGATTGGAGCAGCCGTGTTGTGTTATAGCGATGTCTCCTTATCTGTTCAAACGTATACTATTAGCAGTCCAACATACCCATGAGTTGGCCCTCCCGAGATTCGTCTCGGGACCGAGGACTCACTATCCTTGGTTTTCAATGGCCTAATTACATTCCCGGATATGCAAGAGCGATTACTCGCCTTTTATAATCCCGCCTTTGTCCGGCGCAAGCCAAGATGGATATGCAGCGGGTTCGCTTAGTGCGTATATCTCTTCAATATACCAGAGATTTTTTTTGCCCATAGAAAAATGAAATATATGACGCCCAGTACCTTTTGCCCTGTATACTTGCCTTATTTCTCTTTGCATGCAATGTCAACCTCCAATGACGGGCAGCGGGCATTCAAATTTTGCTTTTTCAACAGCATGAATCCATGGTAGCGAGGCTGAAGCTCTCGAAGCCCAAAAATTACAAAAAGTTGCAAAAAATCAGAGCCACTTCCGAAGAAGAAGCTCCTACGATCATTGGAGAAACGGCGAATCGAACGCCGGACCTCATCTATGCGAAAGACGCGTTATACCACTAAACCATATCCCCTTTTGATTGGCGGAGACGTGTCATTTGCGATAGTCAACCTTTGGTGCCAGCTTGTGCATAAAACGAGGTGGACGAGAGGAACTAGGAGGCTCATGATACCAATGGCTGTAATTATATATGTCTCTTATTGTTCCTGTCGCAGTTGAATTGCTGTCTGTGCAAAGCGCTCTCACCAGTAGTGTCTTTCTTGCCTCTTTCTCTCGGGCCTAGTCGTCTGCTATGGTCATTCTCACGCCCTTGCACATATTTATACGAAGCATAAAACTAAGGTTTGGACATTTTGATGTTTTTGTTTCCTCTCATACTAGAAAATTCTCCATCTCGTCTATCTATTGTTTCTACAGGTCATCAAAGCATCCATCGTCTTCCTCTAAGATGTATATCCTAGGGCTGTATCCAAAATCAGCCCCAGTGATCCTTCGTCTCATCTGTACACCTCTTCATCAACACATCCAGTACTCCGTCATCAACCCCCTTTCTTCCTATCCAATAGCTCAATCCAAGAATCCGTGCCTTGGCCCCTGTCTTCTAGTCTAAGTCCCTCATACATAGCCATTAATACGCCGAATCCCAAAAACTCCCACTGAGCTCGCCGACTCTTCTGCCGTGCACTCGACTGGCCAAGCACGCAGGTAATATTACCTTGTCGGCGCTCAATTGATTTGCTTAAGTTGATAGCACTCCTCGTACGCTTTAGCGCACTGGAGCGTCGAACAGCTTCCGTGTATCAACACATCACCCACCGCTTCCATACTTTCTATTCAAGCTTTGCAACCATCTACAAAAGTATTCTGCGGCCAATCGTACGTTGTTTTCTCCCTGTTCTCTCATCAGTAATCTGGATCAAATGCGGTGGAGAGTTAAAATGCTCAAAACTTACCACAACGTCAGATTCGGATTGGCATACGGCTCCGGGTGGTTCTTGATGTAATCAGTTGTTGGATATCCGTCTGGGTCGCACGTCACGCTCTTTTCTTTCGGATCCTGGTAAATACGGATATAGTCAAAGCGCATAGTCGCAGGCATCAGCTTCGCTAGATCGGCCAGGAAGACCTGCGCGAACGAATTACTCATTCCGAAATTCATGATCATCGCCATCGGCTCCTCGGGAATGATGCGCTGTCCGATATTCCCGTTGGCGCGGAGCGAGCGTGGGTCAATCTTCCAGGTGTATTCGTCGCCAACAAACCAGACCAGGTCGCCCTTTGCACCGGGTTTGTATTCGAAGCCGTACGTCTGGTAACCTTTGCCGTCGTACCATTTGTTGTTGAGATAGGTCACGGCGGAGAAAGCTTCCTGGTACGGACCACCGCGGTAGGTGTTCATCTCCGTCACTTTCTCATCGTAGAGTTCGATATAGTTGTAGTCTGGCTGGTACCAGATATCAAATGGGGCAAGTTGGAAGGACTGCGATGCAGTACCTGCTGCGCTGCCGCCAGCAGGATCGAGAAAGTCAACCGAGGCTTCGATGCAATCGATCTCGGGGGCTGAGCGTGATTTTCCAGGCGATGGGTGGTCCTCCGCTGAACAGGTGCAGGCCGGGAGCCTCATACCCGGAAGCAATGAAAGACCGTCTGTAGAACTTTGGTTCTTGGTGATACCAACGTCACACTTGTCCTCATAGCTGTAAGGCCACAGACCATCGGTCGTGGACAAGTATCCAGGCCTCCCAAGGTTTCCCATTGCCCAAAATCCGGGCCAGAAGCCTTGAACGTCGCCTCGCCCTGGTAATGATATACTTGCTTCCAAACGACCACCTTTGAAACATAATTTATTCCATGACTGCACCATGCCAGATCTGTAGTTGAGGAAATGACTTTGAAAGGCATCGAATCGTAGATTGAGCGTGCCATTCTCTGTCGAAACTGCGTCTGGGTCGTACCACTCCATGTCCTGTGTTGCTCCATACCAAATATCCACCGCTTGGAAATATGGATCGTCACCATCGTAGAATGTGCGGCCGGATTTTTTGAATTCATCTGAGAACACTAATTCCAACTTTGTCCCGTCCTTTGCAGTCTTCGTCTTCACGGAGTCTGGGGTGTCCGGATCGATAAGGCCTGTCCTCATATTTTTCAATAATGGCACTGAATCTGATAGACAGTCGGGGTCCGCATCGCATCCAATATGGGCTGCATTCTTCTTTCTTAAGGCAACGGTCCTGCAAGTTATTAGAATCAAAATTATCCCAAGGGTCAAGGAATCCAACATACAATACTGGCCATATAATAAATAGCGATAGCATTCCCAAAAGAAGGAATCCCAAACCTCCAAGATTAACCGCACCTCTCTTCGTCCAGATATTTCCATCCCTGTGCTCCTTTTCGTTCGGGTCCGGGTTGTGCATCTCATCATCTTGCTCCACGTCCTCCGGGAACACTAATAACCCTGGCGTGGGCACACAGTTATACTTCTCCGTCACCGTCTGGGTATTCACGTTATCATCGTCCGGTCCTCCCGTCCTGTCATCGAACGGCGAGGCAAAAGGGCCATATCTTCCTCCTTCCGAACTCGTGCTTGTCCGTCGTGATGACTGGGTCGAGAAAGGGTCCGGATTCGAGACATCGCGATATGGGCGATATCCACCGCGGGGTAATAATAACTCTGAGCTTTCGGGAACATTCCTCCCTCCGTATACTGGCGATTGTGCCCCGCTGGACAGTGGTGACGAGAATGGCTGCGGTACAAGCTGCCTAGTTGTTACGGAGTCGGAGCTGCTGTTGCTGGGTGGTGCCTGGACGAGAATGTCTCCCCCGCTCCCCGAGTTGACGGTGATTTGAGGAGGTCGCTGCTTCTCCCCTTTTTGGAGGGGCATTGTTGCGGCGGGTGCCGCTGGAGGCGATTTATGATGCTCAAGGAGTTGTTGGGGCTGCTTGTTGCGAATGAGGAAGCTTTTGAAGGTCAATGGGGCGTGGTGGCGACCAGGAGATGCAGATTCTAGTTTCGCCAAGGGGAGTTTGGGTCGTTTGTCTCCGGAATTGATCTATCCAAAGAAGAAGAACGAGCGTGTCTGTGGTGTATGCAAAGCAGATGTGAGGGTTTGAATGGGCTGCAAGCAGGGTTCAATGTTGCGTCGTCAGACTCGCATCAAATTTCGAGTCCCTCCTCCTCTCCACCACTACGGCTCTAGAACAAGTTTAGCGCCACAGAGTGGATTGATAGATAGTTTTGTGTATCTTTTCTATTTATAAAATCACGGGAATGAGGAAACGGCCGGCATTGAAACCAACCAGTTTCTTCCCGTTCCGCTCCTGTTGTTTCCTCTTGTTTCTCTCTCCACTCTTGCCTCCACTGTTTCCCAACAGAGTACTTGAAAAATGAGTCGCGCCACTTATTATACCTCTGCATTTTGCTTCTGCCATTGCACCCTCTCATTTAGATATTTTCACATTGATACAGTTAAATGCTGCCTTTTATTTATTTATTCCGCAATAGGACGCCAATATGAGAATTCTCTATCGTGAATATCTCACATCCGGACATGGGTTGAGATTGATCGATTGCAGCGATTGAATCCTTTGGAAATAAGGATACCCCTGTTGCTCGTATCGCCTTCTAACCTTGTACGGCATTACTTTACACTGATTCTAACTCAATATTTACAATAACTACCCAATCAAGAAATCTCTTTAACAATATGCGTGCACTGCCCTGGCGATCGCCGGATTTACGCGTAAACTGCCAAGACTGGGCCGCGATCGACTTATTGATTACCGATATCGTTCGCAATCTGAGACAAGGGCATAACGCCCAATGACATCATTTGGTGATCACAACAGAAAAGCTTGAATCCTCTGAAAACGTCGCTTGAACTTTTGAAACGATCCGTTTTTACAGTATATACCGTGCAATTTCATAAATCAACGGATCATGTGATGTGTTCGATATATACTCATGTTTTATACCTCTACAATGATGGAATTAATATCTTATTAGTCTTTCTATTATCTTGAATTGCATTATAAATATAAATTATTGACCTTGCTGGAATTGTCAAGGGTTTGTCCATTGCTTCCACATTCTTTCCTTTTGCCATTATTTCGTGGTAGTTTTCTCATTATTAATTCCTCCTTCGTTTTCCTTTCCTTCCCCATTATTCTTTGTTGTCCATACATTGCTATCCACCTTCTCGTTGGTCTTTGCTGTGGCCACATTGCTCTCACCTACAGGAAAGCTCTGTGAAGCAGCAAGGTTCCGAGCAGCAACTGAAGCCGCTACGGACTCTGCAGCGTCATCGCCCTCTGTGCTTTTAATGCTCTCGGCTGCCATAATGCTCTCCTGACTGCTAGCCACTGCAACTCCTGAGCTCGAGCGCTTCTTACCGCCACTGGAGGTCCCGAAGCCAAACAGTTTCCTGAACCTCCTCGTCGCAGTGCGTTCATCCTTCTTTTCTTCACCACTAATTTCCGAAGGAATGCTAGCTGGGCATTCACGAATAATCGTCGTGTCCGCCGTATTGCCGACGCGAATAGACTGGATCGTCTGAGCAGGCTTATAATACTGCGGCTCCGGCGGCGGTTTCTTCATGCCGAACAACGCCCGCACTGGTCCCATAAACGAAATGCGCCTTGACGAGGTTTCAGTGGGCGTGATGGGGTATCCCTTATCCCAGAGATCTCTGATAGAGGGGCTGCACACCGGCTCCATCTGACAGGGGAAGTCGGGACCGCAATAATGGTGCTCTCGACCGTCAATGTAGGTGCTCCCGTTCCATCCTGGCGAGTGTGGTTCATTCTCCACAGCAGACTTTGCTCTCTCTGCTGGCGTGAGCTTCTTCTGGGCCTCCTTCTGGGCCTCCTTCTCGGCATCCTTCCGGGCCTTCTTCTCGGCCTCCCTCTGGGTTTCCTTCTGGACCTCCCTCTGGACCTTCCTATGTGCCTCTCTTAGGGCTTCCGTCCTTGCCTCTCTCTCGAGCGCTCTCTTCTGCGCGGCTTTTTGTGACGCATGTGACATTGGCATAATCGCTGGTTTTTTCCCTACTCTAGCAGCAGCTGCCGCGAGCATCTCTGGCGGAGCAGCCATGGACGGCATATACTCATTGGCCTCCTCAGGGAGGAGTTCCCACAAATCCGGCGGATCAGGAAGATCAAGGTCAGCCTCTGGAGGAGGAGCCCCAGGAGTACCGGGAGGGTCTCCGGGAGGACCTCCAGTAGAAGCCTCAGGAGCAGCCTCAGGAGCAACCTCAAGAACAGCCTTAGGAGCAGACTCAGGGGCAGACTCAGAAGAAGACCCCCCCGAGCCACCCCTCCTCAGCCTCGAAACTCTCCTCCTTGCCCCCCTCCACCATCCCTGCTCCCTCTCCACACTCTCCACCCTCTCCACACTCTCTCCCTCCTCTCTCCCCTCTGTCCTCTCTCTCTCCTCTCTCTCCCCTCTCTCGACCGCCGGCTCACTCACCCTCCTCTCCGCATTCCTTCGCTCAGGAAGCTTCCAACTAGACGGCAGCCGCGGCTTCCGCATTGCCTCCTCAATCTCAGGCGAAACGTGCATCTCTCCATCAACCTCCCTCTCCCCCACCCCAGCAGGCGGCAGCTCATGCCTCGTCTCAATCGGCCTACCCATTGTCCTCGGATTGCCCGACGGCTCACGCGGCGGCTCCGACTTCGTCGCGACCTTGACATCTTCGCCTCTTCCCTCGGCCAGCTTCTCGCACGAGCGACGACTCGACCTCCCAAGCAACCAGTTTCGAGCCGAGGTTTTGAGTTTCTTGTCCTCGGGGATGGTGCAGAGCGGTGTGCCGGTTGAGCCGCGGAAGGGTGGGCTGACGCGGGGCACATCCTCGCGGGGTTTGGTTGTTGGCGCCGGGACGGGGGAGGGGGAGCGCGATCCCTCGGAGGGAGGGGTAGGGGGGGCAGATCCGAAGGGGCTTGAGAG
>JPJZ01001222.1:0-54770 GCA_000750815.1 Pseudogymnoascus sp. VKM F-4516 (FW-969) | reverse complement strand
CTCCTCGCCTCGCGCGCCCTCTTCGAAACCGCCGCCCTAACCGCCATCCGCGCCAAAGACCCCGAAGCCTTCACGCGCTACGTGCACCTCCTCCAGCCCTTCTACAACCTGCCCACCACCACGCTATCGCCTGCTGATTCGCAGAGGGCGAAGATCACGGGGCTGTTTTTGTTGTTGCTGCTGGTGAAGGGTGATTACGCGGGGTTCCATACTGAGCTCGAGGCGCTGGAGATCCAGGGCGCGGATGTGGAGGGGGATGCGTTCTTGGGGTATCCAGTTAGGTTGGAGAGGTGGCTGATGGAGGGGAGCTATGATCAGGTGTGGAAGGCGATGAGGAGCAGGGATGTGCCGAGTGAGGAGTTTGCGATCTTTTCCGAGGTATGCACGTTCCCAACCCCCAGGATCTCGTCCTGTTTGCTATCCCCGTTTGGAAGAGCAGAAAGCTAACGTGTGGCAAATAGATTCTTATCCCACGCATCCGTGCCGAAATCGCATCGTGCTCCGAGCGCGCATACCCTTCGCTCCCAGTGTCTAGCACGAAGGACCTCCTCTTCCTCGACTCTGAGGGCGCCGTGGTGCAGTTTGCACAGAGCAGGGGATGGGTAGTGAGGGATGGACGGATTTACTTTCCTGCACAGGCAGTGGTGAAGGCCGAGGGCGAAGAGAGGGAGATTAGCCATGCGGCGATTGAGAATACGCTGGGTTATGCTAGAGAGCTGGAGACGATTGTTTAGATGGGGGTGTCATAATTGGGAAGTCGGGGAGGAATAAGGATGATGGATGGATGGATGGCTTGCCGGGTTTTGGCGTATGGGTGTACGATCCCTTAGAGACGCATTGGGGGGGATAAAATCGTTGCGGTTTGATCCGGATGCAATTACATGGATGCTAGAGGAGTAATTTTCATTGTTGTAAGCAAGGCAATACAGAGATATACGATGCTCTGTGCGCATTCATCTATCTATAATCGTGACCATATTTCACTCACTCAATCTAACCAGCAGATTTTAATTTCGTGAGTTTTTCACTCTCATGGATAACAAAATTACCTACAAATGCCAGGCTTCGATATCAACAAACACCACTCAATATTTCACCGCTTGTCACAGCAACAGGGTCAATATATTTCACAAATATTGTTATATATTTCCAAACATCCTGATATCCTCCTGGAAGCTCTAGTGCACAAGCAGCACTAGTCAAACCTATATCCAATCACCCTCCGCGCCCGCATGCAAGGAGAAACGCCTATCACATTCACGGGCCTCTCAAGTGTTCCCTTCCACTCCCCCTCATTTCCCTTGTGGGACATAAACTTTACAATAACCTCACATAAGTAGGTATGCCCCATACCAGGGTACGTTCACAGCATCCCCCTCTTCCAAACACCAGGCAACCATCCAGCGGCCCCAAGAGATCACCTAGTTAACCTCCTTCACACAGCACACCTTTCCCTCCTCCCCAACCGTCGCCTCTGCCTTCGTTCCCTCCGCCGCAACCAACACACTCTTGTTAGTCGCCTGCGTACTCGGTGGGACATCAATAGCAGGGTTCCTGCTAAAGAAGTTCACCGGCTTCAGCGCCACCCTCATAGTCTCACAAGGCATGACTGGGAAGTCCTCCACGCGCGGCACATGGTTAATGCCGAACTGCACCCAGACCACGATATCCTTATCCTCGACGTTGTCCTTCCTATCCGCCCAGCTGCGCACGCCGGTTCCGCCGCGGGACTGGTTCGTATAGCGACCACCGGCGTATAGCTCGTCGTCGCGGTGAGCAGTAACGTAGACGTTGTGGTCTGCGAACTCTGCGCGGCGGTGGTGGAAGGATGTGGGGGAGGCGAGCATCTTCTGGAAGGGAGGAGCGTGGATCTTGTAGGACACCGCGGCGTTGTTGATTGGATTGCGAACAGCGGCGTTGGCGATACGGAAGGTGCGGTTGGAGTTGGAGTCGAGGTCGAGGCCGGAGGAGGAGGTGACCAGCGTCTCAGCGACGGTGTATCCGACGCCGTGGGGGTTGAACTCGGAAACGGGCATGGGGTGCGCCTCATCGTAGACGAGGCGGTTGAGAGGGCCGTCGATCATGGGGTCGATGCGCAGAGACATGATGTGCTGGTGGTGCGAGGCGAGGACACCGGGGTGGACGACGGTTCCGAAGGGGACGGTGAGACCTTCTTCGATGGGCTGGGTGGAGAGGATGCCGGTGGCGCGGACTTCGTAGGCCATCTCGCCGGCCTGGTTGAAGACGAAGGCGAGGATGTACTCGTAGTTGGCGACGGTGATGATGGATTGGATGACGAGCTCGCGGTTACGCACGATGGCGGCGCGGCCGGTGCGGTAGTTGGTGTGCTTCCAGCCGATGCCGCTGTCCTGCTCGTGGATGCAGACCACGTTGTCCATGGGGAGCGGCTCGCCGGCGGAGTTGTTCAGGATCGCGCTGACGTAGTGGATGGAGCCGAGGCAGTCGCATCCGAGCTTGAGGTTGTTGGCCATGATGCCGGCGCCGGCATCGCCCAGATCGAAAGCAGCCTTCTTGTGATATGGGTGGCGGGGATCGGCGTAGGGGATGTTCATATCGGAGAGCGACAGTCTGTAGAAGAGGGGGCGGCCATCGTAGTGAACATCATACAGGACCATACCCTCCCTCAAGTTGAAGCCGATCTTGAAGTTCCACTTCTGCCAGTCAACGGTGCGGCCTAGTTCAGAGAAGTTGCTGACGGTGAACGAAGCGCCCTCTGGCTGAACAATGTTCAATGGCTTTAGGTCGGTGCGGAGAGTCTGAGCCTCCGGGATGTACTCATTCGCTGGCTGCATCTTGTGCGGGCCAAGCTCCTTAATGGTAGCATCTGCTCCAGTAGGAAGAGTATCAATTCTGATAACCTTCATAGTCTCGGCGCAGATGACAGGCGAGATAGGAAGCGGCATGGCGTAATGGTTAGCATCTGGCTCGTTGGCATGCTTTGGATCTCTCATATATATGAAGCATTGGAACATGCGTTTATCATCATGGACACCATCAGAGCCTAGGTACGTTAGTGACATTATTCTATAATAGATGTCATAGATGGGTTGATGATATACCATAGATCCAAGGGTCGACAATCACGACGGAGCCTTCGGGAAGCTGCAACTTGGCAATGGCAGCCTTCATCCCCTCGTCCTCCAACGCGACCTTCTCGGTCATCATAATCTCGTCACCATCAGCGTTGCTGTGGACATTAGCTCCAAGGCGGACATTGCTCTCAACCTTGCCCTCAGACAAGTTTACAACAGCCTCGTGGAGTTTATCCTACTCTGGATCAGCACAACTTGTCTCATAGATATCGGTTTTTTCGGGGCACTTACGGTGTTACGGATGTAGTACAGCACGAACGCCTTTCGGTCGATTTTGGCTGGAGTACTACCGCTACGCTCAGCTTGGAGATATGGAAGCAGCTCGGCTTTCAGCGGCTCTAGTAACGTGACCGCCTTGAAGTTGAAATCCGTGTTCGCCGGCCACGAAGCCTTCAAGATGCTCGCGGCACGCGTGATTTCGCTCGCCGTCAAAGGGCCAATTGGATGCTGCGCAACCTCCTTCTTTGCGCCTCCCACAAACGGCAGGGTGTTGGTGATTTTCTCCATTGCGACGACAAGCGGTACTGCGGACAGAGAGAATTTAGATGGGTGACGAAACGAAGAGGCGACCAAAACGGAACTCGACTAGAACGACAATTCCAGCGAGAAAAATTATGTATGGAAAAGAGAAAATGAGGTAGGAAAGAGAACCAGGAGAGGGGAAAGTAAAAAACGGTTTATATACCCGCCAGGCAAAAGGGAAGTCTATTTCTTATATAACTATTTCTATGGGCTACTTTCTTATCGCGGAGTCGTATATTACTCGATTTCCCCCACTTGACCCCGCGTTAGTGGGTTGATTCGCCGCTCGCATGGGCATTCCCAATCGGGATAGGTTTGTGGTCCTCGCCGAGGCGATGAGATAGGACAAGAACACGGTTTCGAAGCAAATGGCACCGTTGCAACTTCTTGGCTTTATGCTTGTTATTGAGCTTGCTCCACTTGTGCAACGGAATTGTTTATGAATTATCGATTTGAGTCACAGTTTCATGAGAAACCGCCCACCAACTCGTGCGTATTTGTGGATTTCTGACTGCGGACAGTTCCGCTCTTGCGGCGATAACTATAATTACCCCTCTCGAAAATAATCATCGGCAAAGCAAAAAAATATTATTATACTGGTCTATCTATGCCTGTCTCTTCTCCAACAGTAGTTCTCCGCTTGGTTTCTGATATTTCCCCACCACGCCTTCTTCCCTCCCATAAATCTTCGTACCGCGCAAATAGGTCTCCCTGACCACTCCCTTGAGCCTCTTTCCTTGATATGGCGTGACTTTGTTACGGAAAAGCATATCAGTCTTCTCTACTACAAAGCTTCCCTCATCATCGAAGACACAGATATCCGCATCCAGACCCTCCTTCAGCGCGCCCTTAAGATGCTCAAGTCCGACTTGCTTGGTGGTGTTAACGCAGCACAGGCGAACGACATCGATGATGCTCAACGCCGGCTTTTGCGGCGCAGTCTGGGTGTGTGCTGAGGTCCAGAGAATAGGTAGACCCAGGCCAACGCTGGAAATTCCTCCCCAGCTAGCGAAGAAATCGCCCTTCGCCTTGCCATCATCAGCGGTGCCAGCCTCCACGACGCTCAGGTGATCCGGGAGGAGCTTTAGCTCGGGCGTGCAGGGAGAGTGGTCCGAAACAATGGTTTGGATAACAGAGTTCGGCTCATTGAGCTCAGCCCAAAGACCGTCGCGGTTGGAGGCTTCGCGAATGGGAGGGCAGCACTTGTGGCGGGTGTCACCTGTTGCGACGTCCTCGGATGCCAGGGAGAGGTAGTGGAAGCAAGTTTCTGCCGTGATCTTGATACCTTTGTTGCGGGCTTCGCGCAGGAGAGGGATTGCTTGGATAGCGCTTAGATGCACAATGTGCAGTGGTAGGGAGGGTGCGAGGTGAGCTAATGATATAACTTCTTCAATGGCATAGGTCTCGAAAGCCGGCGGGCGGGAGGCCAAGAAAGAAGAGTAGGCATCAAGTGGGCCATGGGGATGCGCTGGTGGCTCCGAGGCTTGAACATCATCACCGACGGAGTCAGTGATGGGTGGGATCATCTCAGCATGGAATAGCACGGTAGTGGGCTGGGTAGCCAATGTCTTCAAGACTAATGCCACATCCTTTGAAGATACGGCTGGGAACTCCTCAACCTATTCGTCTTGTCAGTATGTCTTTTGACCATTTTAGTAGGCGTACTCACACCACTCTCAATCAAGAATCCCTTGAAACCTCTGACTCCAGCTTCAACTAGTGGTACGAGCTCGTCGGCATTGCCAGGAATAATGCCTCCATAGAATCCTACATCCACCCAACATTTGCCTTGCGCCGCCTGAATCTTCTCTTTAAACCCAGCAATTGTGGTGGTTGGTGGGATGGCATTTAGAGGCATGTCAATAACAGTCGTGACACCTCCACTAGCCGCAGCCCGAGTTCCTGTCCAGAAGCCCTCCCATTCCGTCCGACCTGGCTCATTTAAGTGCACGTGTGCATCCACCAGACCTGGCAGAATAATGTTTGGCGAATGGTCAATGTACACTGTGTCTGTAGGAAATTCCGACTGTGGAACAACTTCGGGGCGCACAGAGATGATCTTCCCCGTTGCTGGAGATATGGTTATCGTTGCAGGTGAGACAACAAGGTTGCCCTGCTTGTCAGCGATGACGGCTCTGCTGGAGACGAGGACCGTCTGCGCGTCCTCCTGTGTAGGCGCCATCTTTGAATCTCAGTGTGAAGAAGGCCAAAGACTTGTGCTTGCTGTTGCTACTTCTAACGTATGAACGTGATAAGACCAAAGTGGTTGAGATATAAGAATGGTAAAAAAACACCCTGTCGAGAGCTGGGAAAACAGAGAGTGAAAAGAGCTTTACAACTACCGCAGTTTCAAACCCGACAGGAAGATATGGTGTCTTTTATATGGAATGCTTGGTTCTTGCCGGGAGGGGTCGCGGAGTGGGCTTGTTGCAAGCTATAAGGTGTCTAGGGAGAAGCTTATCTGGGGTTTTTGGCGTTGCCGCCACTCACAGGTTTTGATCGAGTAAGCCATCGAGTAAGGCTATCGAGTAAACATAGCCGCAGGACGATCTCCGCTTTTCAATTGCTATAACTCTCTAATTTTCAGGTATTTTCTGTTGGTCAGGCCAATATATAGGTTCAAATTTGCCAAGGCGTTTAACCGCACCAAAAATACGAATTTTGACAACCATGGCCCTCCTTAATTATCACCTTTCACTGATGATTCTTCAGATGTCCCAGCAGTGCGTAATCGACTTTCGGTTATCGTCAAGGACAATTCCGCATCTTTGGAGTCGGAATGCTTATGTAATAACGGAGATCGCCTAACCAACCATTCTTGGAGAAGCTCACGGCTAAACCATGGAGAAAGTGGAGATCCAGCAAATATCCCAGAATTCCCACATGTTGCGCTAGATCCAATGGGGTTCGGAGGCGGTGCTACAGCGAAGAGGCGCATTTCAAAGCCGTTTCGATGCCATCATAAGTGATTAGGAATACCCATGCTGTCAAGTACAATATTAGTTCTGTCCTAACTGCTTCAACCAAAGCGCTCCGCGGGTTCATCGCGCAACGTGCAAGGCTTCAGGCCAGCATGAGTACCGCACAGTGATTATTCTTTCGGAGTCGAGGGCTTGTATCCGGTAAGCAAGAGCCTCACCTTTCAAAGAGACACCTTGGAGGGTTCTCAAAACCACCAACATGCCAAGGGGAAATCCTCCATCAGGTGCGCCAAGCCAGTCTTCCAGTGACCGGTCTTCCAGTGACCCAGACCAGACCGTCTCACGGCGACGAACGGCAGGGAATCGCCACTATAAATCCCGCGGCGGCTGCTTTGAGTGCAAAAGGCGCAAAGTAAAATGCCAGGAGACCCAGCCAGCATGTGAGAACTGCATCCGCCTGTCACTGCCTTGTCGGTATCTGCCTTATGGCGCCAATCCGTCGCCGGGACAGGCTGTTACGTTGCATGAGAACCAGATATTCAACCTGACGGACATGCGGCTCTTTCACCATTATTTCGTCGCAGCGTATCCTCATTACCCCGTCAGGAATGACAATATCTGGATTAGCTATGTGACCCCTATCAGCCACCAGGTATTTTATCCACTTCGTCGGGTTTTATGCAGTACTGACCGCACTCAAGTGTGACTTTCTGATGCATGCCATCTTGGCATTGTCAGCGTCCCATCTGGAAAAGCTGTCCTCAAGCGGCCTGACAAAAGTCGCCCAAGCCCACCGCCTGGCTGCCATTACCGGTCTAAACAGCCATCTGGACAAGCCCCTGAAGACAGCAGCAGACGGCGACGCGGTTATCGCCACATGTTTTGCATTGCTGATGCAATCCTGGTACATGGATGATGGACTCGAGTCCTTTCTGGTCATGACCCGAAGCTGTGACTTTATCACCAAGCATGTTCGAAACCAACAAGTAGATTCAATACTTGCTCGAGATGACTGTTCTCGCATAGAAAATATGCGCTCGAGGCTCCATGGAACCCCAAGGTACGATGTCGACTTTTTGAGCTTGGCCTCCCAGTCGGTCAATGACGTTGAGTTATTGTGCGAAGAGGGGTACCAATGGAAGCTCCTCACTAGCCTGCAACAATGCATTGCATCTCTGGCGAAATCACACATGGAAGGTATGTCAAATTATAATACCAACGCTCCGGCAGAGAGCTAACAATTACAGCCTATATGTCACACCTAAATATCGAATCTGTCTTGGTCTCCATGGACCATGAAGAGCTCGTACAGCTTATGGATCCCCAGAACGTCATTTCACAGCTTATCCTTGCTCACATGGTCGCCGTACAGTTGATTCTCCGTCCGATTGTTTGCAGAGAGAGGAAACAGTATACTGTGAAAATGTTCAGCATCCGCATGACCCGGTGGATAGAGTCGATTTGTGATAACGTCGGTGCGGGATACGAAGGGTTCTTAACATGGCCTCTCCTCGTCAGTCAATACCACAACGACAAGACATTGGAGGAACACACACTTGCCTCGCCAGCAACGTCAACGGGGGTGACTGGTTACAATGGGGGGAATAAATTACTGGCGGCATAGCTCGCATAGATTGGAGTTACGGGTGCGGAGTTGTACGGAGTTTGGGCGGTTTATCGAGATGTCTTATGAGATAATTACATGTATATTTTGATATGGAGGGATGTTACCCATCAGCTTAGTCCTATCCTATTATTTACCAAATGAATCACAATCTTGTTCCCTCCAGCACTGAACCCCTTATAACTCCTATCCCTATCCCTATTCCCCTTTGCGCCCAACCTGTTTTGTTCATTCTTCCTCCATATAAGCCTTGCTACCCGAGCCCCTCACTACCCACTTTCGCGGCTCCATCAATTTATACTCTCCAAACTCCTCTTCGAGGTCCCCCTCACTCCAACTCTCCTCCTTCTCCGTCCCGACATATCTCCCCTCCTCATCATGGGCAAAGTGTCGCAGGTAGTCGCGCCGCGGCATCATCGCAACCACAATCTTCGACTTATTTGATCTTAAATGGAGCCTGTCGCGCAGGGAGCGGCGGCGTTTCGAGTGTGTTCTAGTTCTATTAGCGTTGGTTTATGTCGATCACATTGCATTGTGATGGGACCTACCCTTCCACCCCGGCCTTGAAGTTCTCTTCACACACCCGCACCACGACTGGGATTATGCTATCGTCTGTGAATCTGAAGGGGAGGAAATGTGGCGCCGTGGGACCGTAAATGCAGGCGGACGACCAGGCGGAGCGGTTATATGCGGGCATGGGGCGGCCGGTAGCTGTGAAGCGCTCGTAGCAGTCTGTGTCGGATAGTGTTGAGGTGGACGAGGCGGAGCTAGAAGCGCTGAGCTTGCGCTCAAGGGTTGATCGCACCATGTTTGACTGCTGTGGAGATAGTCAATCGATATGGGCGATGCAGTTGTACATGAGATGGGCTGGAACGACCGGAGTGCCGGTGACAGCGAGTATATATATACATCCTCCTGACTATAGTACATTATCATCACCATGCGACAGATCTCCGTCACCACCCACACCAAGACTCCTATCTGTAACAAGCCGGCACTATTGGCGCATTACAGCATCGGGCCTATTCGACAACCTTCCACCCCGTCGGCTTCAACGCGAGTGGCGGCCAGTGACCCATGCCCGTCCCATGCTGTCCATCATCCCGTCCCACCATTCCCATCCGAGATCGAGGATGCAAGGTGGTACAAGGTGAGGGGTGAGGTCTAGCATCTAGCACCACGCCAGCTCTAATTCCCGCGCTCCAAAGCTAGCGATCGCCTGATCGCTCCCGCACCCGCCCATTAGGACGCCGTTTCGCCGTCATACCTGCAAATTTCACGATTTTTGCATGCCTCTGCCCGGAAATACGCTCAGCGGCACAGGGAAGCGGAAGTAGAAGCTGTGCTACGGGCTGTTGGTTAGGAAAACTCACCGTCAGCGGCAATTTGAGAGGCTTGCTTAGCGCTGCTGCTATATAGCTTGTCGGGTGCAACCCGACCGAGAAGGCGCCGGTGGTGCTCTGTAGCTATCTGACGTCGGTAAACTACCTGGTTGTGGCTTAGTAATAATTGTGGCGGGGTTTTTGTGGAGTTCTCAGTCAGTCTAACGGCTCTGTTGGGTGTCGCGTCTGTTCCCAGCTTGGCGTCAAGCTTCTTCGATAGCATTGACATCCAAGGTAAGGGGCAGCCAGCGATACGGAAAATTGTGGGGATATACATATAAAGTGATTAGAAATCATTTACTATAGCGATGGTTTTTCTATTTGCTGATAAAAGTGCCCTTCTCTCACTGGAGAAGCAACCGGGGCAATTCGGCCGGCATGGCTTCAGTTTTGTAAATATAACATTTCTACGTTAGCTTCTCTTGGTATATTGAGATATGACAAAGAATATCCCGCCCGGTAACTGAAACTAGTGTAGACGTTCAAAATGGCAGTAACACAGCGCCAAAATAAAGTATGGTCAATGATACCATGTAGCGGTCCGCTGACGCTGTCGATACCACGACAGGTGAGACAAAGTCAACATTAGAGACCTGGAATAACGCGGCGTGACTCCGTTGTCTCTTTCTGGTCGACTCCAACAATGCGTCTATTGGAGTATGTATTACTTATCCCGATTTCTCACATCTATGCCGCTATACGGCTATTCAGCCTTTAGTCCCGCTGTAGAAACTGTGCTTCATGTCTCAGGTCGGCAGTTCAGCGTCCCCGTGCTCATAACGGACCGCATTCACGAGTCTTTCTGTCAGCTCAGCACCGTTGTCATGGGACCTCTGCTCAAACACCCGGCGTAAGTGGCGATGTCTAATAAACTTTCCCGCCCTTCGTTTTCTGTTTGCTCTTGTCTTCTTCGTCCACCGCGTTCTCGTTTGGCTGGCCCAGGCCCGTTCGCCTCAAGGGACTCAAGAATTTTTCATTCCTCAAGTCCTCTGTTGTAATTTGAAACACAGCTTTGTAAATAGGAGCCATGTCATGTGGACCACAGGGTCTTGCATCGCCGCTTGCACGTCGTTTCGCGAAGAAGTTCCGGAGGCACGATGTGATTGCTTCTTCGACAGTCATTTTCATCTGTGGTGCTTCTTCTTTTGAAGCTTTGCTGATTTCAGAATCCATATCTCCTTCTAGCTCGAGGGCTTCGAATTCGGGTATGTCTGTCAGGATAGGTGGGGAGACAATAGTATCTTTGATAAGCGCAGCCTCCTCGGGTGTGAAATAGGGCGCGCTGATATATAGTTCGTCAGTTGTGCGCAGGGTGCGTGCTTCCGCAGCACGATCTTTGGAAATATTGCAGAGATCATAGAGGAGGACGTGTATCTATGCCACACGGTTTAGAATGTGGGGTTGTAATATGTAGGGAAAGAACACGGCAATTGAATAATGTGAATATTCAAATAATTTTAGGGGTCACAACAATAAAATAAAAATAGAAGTAAAACGCCACTCACCCTGTACCAAAGGGCTGCATTTGTTTTAAGGTTTAATAATGTCATTTTAATCTCTCCGCCCAATGTAGTTATCCCAGCTTCATCATGCCCTTTGTTATTGGGAGTTGAATTTGCTCCGACCATCTTGGTTATTGTGGGAGACGGAGCCTGGGCGGCCAACAGCGACAAATTTTGGGCTCGGAGGATCACTTGACGCAAATAAGAGTTTTATAGACGCCATATAGCGTGGATTAACTTCAATTTAAAGTGGTTAATCGTAAACTACGGTGTTGCGGCTCAGTGGGGTGATAAAGGGTCCTGGCCACAACGTCGGGTTGTACCCGAGGAGTTGTAACCTATGGACGTTTTTCTCGGAGGGAAAATTTGTTGGAATGGTGGAATAAAGCACGGGCCATTCTTGACCTTAAGCTTCGCAAATTGTGGCCAAAGAGGCTTCGTGGCCGGAATCCAGGTAATCTGTCGATTGTAGGTTTCGGAAAGCAGAGTGCAAAGCATATACACCCACTGTATACATGCAACGAAGAGATAGAGGAACTTGCTAGTAAATCGACTAGAAAAATACTTCGTTATAATGTAGATAGTCCGCTACAGGGTATCGGAGCTATTTGGTCCTCTTTGGGGGAGGAGGTAGTGTTGGGGATTTGTGTCTGCGCTTTTTTGGAACCAGTACCGGACAAATCAGCCGCCTTGGAGATATTGGTAATGGTGGTGACAGAGATGTAGCTGTCGCAGCTGGAGCTTGATCTGGCTGAGTGGCAACGGATTCTTGAGGAGGCAAGGTAGTTGATGATTCCCTAGTTGAGGCTTGGCTGGAGACTGGTTCTGCTGATGTTGATAGCCGCATAGCCCCGTAATTCGGAATTTGAAATAGAGCTCTGTAAGGAAAATTAGCATTTATATTTTACAAACGCTATATAACTTACTGTGGATCAATCAGACTGTCTTGAGTTGTGATGTGGACTCTGCCTCCTTTTCCTGCACCTTGGATTGTGAATTGGGAGTCGTTTTGAAGATGACACTTTGCATGTTTCCTGAGATTAGTAGCTGTATCCCAGCGCCTGATTAGTTAGCATCACAGTTTAAGCAGTAGCCAACTGGTTTACTTACTTCGGGGCCGCGTGTCGGCACCACTGGCAGTACTGCTCACACGAAAGGATCATATGATCCTTTGTAAGAGGTAGTGCGGGCCACACATGTAGTACATGGGCTTCTTTACGACAAGGAAATGTCATTTTACACGGGATGGGGTGGTGGATTGTGTTTGTAGCTTTAGTGGGTGTTAGAGTGGTTGTTGGAGTGGTGGTTGTGGTGATGACTTCAATTTTTCCTTTCAAATAAGATTGGCAAGTGCGGCTCCCAAGTACTCATGTTCAGCCCTAACTGGTTGTTAATTGGTTGCTAATCGGTCGTCGACTGGTTATAAACCTTCGAATATTTTAAAAGGTTTTGCTGGAAGTTTCCTTGATCGATAAATGCGTGAAGAGGGAGGAAATTGCGTCGCTTCCCCCTTTTTTCTCTCGTTAACCTCGTCTCTCATTTCTCATTTCACTCAACCTCCCCCCGCTACCGTCTCACTGGCACACCCAACTAGAGACAAATAAGATAGACATTTAGACTAATGGGGCGTATCTATGCTTCATATAATTGCCCTTTGTTGCAAATACGCCAAACATATATTTCTCATAATCTCCGCCAAGGGCTGTTGAGAACAAGCAAGAACGAAGTGACGTTGACTAGCGTGTCCATCAGGCATAAAAGTTGGCCGCGCACCTACGTCTGCCACCAAAGCGATATATGTTTATATATATGCATCACATGTCTAGCAATTCGGATCGAGCGGCTTATACTTCGTTGGGGCGGCGAATGGCTTTAGAGCTATACATACTAACTAGGCGTGGGAAGGAGCTTATCGTCTATTTGAAATTGGTAAAACAACAGACCGAGGCATTACAGCGAGTGATACACCACTGATGGAAGGCTAGAGGGAATACATAAAGGTAGACTTACGTCTTTATTTCTAGAGCTGTTATTTGCCAAGCCATGGTAAGCGCTGATCGACAGACCCCCCTTTTAGAAAATGCGGGGGGTACCGAGGCTGATATTGCGGGGTACGGGGTACCCCGGTAGGTGTATTTAACACTCGAATTTCCAACATCCACGACCGTAAGTAAGCATAACCACACTTTAACACGTCTTACTCAGCTTACTTTGCATATAAATTCCCCCTTTACAGCCGCATTCATATAATAATTCAATATCTCCATCCATAGCTACCAAACATGGCAGGCCGCTCAGTGATGTCCCGGAATACTCGCCCAGGGCCCCCCACGGACCCGGTAGCCATCGCAGACATAGCCCATGTAGAAACCCATGGATACGTGATTCTGCCCTCCATTCTATCCTCCGAAGAAGTCGAGGCTGCCAAAGCCGAGATTGTACGCCTCTCTGGCGCCACCCCTCTTATGGGCCGCGGCCCGTTCGAGGGCCTGGACACCACGCGCATATACAGTTTACTCAATAAGACGCGGGTGTTTGACAAGCTCACCGTGCTACCCCGCGTGCTTGCGCTCAATGATTACTTCCTGGACCCTGGCTACCAACTAACCGCTTTCCATACGATTCAGATTAACCCTGGTGAGAGGCCGCAGGACCTACACCACGATGATGCGTTTTGCCACTTTCCGCGACCAAGAGGACCATTAGGGACGGCCATTATGGTGGCGTTTGATGAATTTACAGCCGTGAGTTTATTACTTTTATGTTTTGCTGGAGGGATCCGAACGTAGCACCTTTGGTAGATGCGGATGCTGATAATAGTTCAGGAGAACGGTGCCACGCGCCTGATTCCTGGCTCGCATCTCTGGGGAAATGAGAGGCCGAGGAAAGAGCAAGCGATTCCTATGGTTTGTCCGGCTGGGAGTGTGGTGTACTTTATAGGCACTACATGGCATGGCGGAGGACCGAACATGTCCACATCATCGAGAATGAGTGCCACAGTGCAATATTGCCAGCCATATGTAAGACATATATCTTTATTGTAAGGGGTTTTGGTATTGACCTACCTGATCACAGATTCGCTCGCTTGAGAATCAGTTCTTGGCTGTTGATCCTAGGAGACTACCAGAGATAGACTCGCGGATCGTCGAGATGATGGGGTATAGGATTCACCAGCCGTTCGTTGGATATGGTATGTCATCTCGCGCTGTTAACGGCATCAGGGCTGCAGTCAGAAGCGAACTCTACTAATATTGCTCTAGCGGACGGACTCAGCCCACTTCGAGGAGCGCGACGGATGGTTGAATGGCTGCAAAAGCCTTTAGATAAGAACCCTCCTGCGTTCCCTGCTCATGGGACCGGGACGAGCAAATTATAGTGCTGCAAGCCTGACAGTCTTCCAAACAGGCAAAAATATAATATATTCCGCGGCCCGTTGAGATGCTATCACTGTAATGTCACAGTGCTAGGGGTGACGTTATCTTTAAACCCATTTCATCCTTGAGCATGATTACACCTTTGTGCCATTTGATTGAATTTTATGGCAGTTGCTAATTTTGAGTTTTCTGCGTCATGGGTGAATTTACCAAAGTGAAAAGATCTGCCCGCTTACAACTGTCACCCACAATGACACCCATCCCGATCTACAGCAACCTTCCAACCCACAACGTTCCAACCTATATCAACAAATTTCATTTTCAGTAATTCAAATTTGAGACGCAAGGATGTCAGCTCCGCCCACCGAAAAGCTGTCAACAGCTCTGTACACATCAAATGATGACTTGAAGAAGACCAAGGAGCGCTTGATGGCAGCAAAGGAGCTTGGCCATTGGAAGGAACCCAATCTTGCTGCAGGCTACCAACGTGTCCTGGTATGAATATCTTATTACAAATACGAGTATTTACTTACACTTAATAGGCACGAAACGACGATGCACCAGCATACAAACCATTGAGCGACTTCATCGAGCAGAATCAGCGCCCACGACCGGTCCCAGAACAACCACATCAGTCCCTCCATGTGCCGTTCTACTCCATTCAGATCACAAAGGCTGTCGAATTCATATATAACGCTATCCCTGAATCTCAACTGCCATATTGTCTGCCCGGCGACATCGTTGACGGGGCAAAAACGCATTCAGACATGGTCTATCAAACCGAGGTGCGAGACAAAGCGCGCTTGTTGACCAAGGGTGTTATGGAAAGGTCCTTCAATGTCGCATGCTCAATCATCAACAAGCATCTAGACGACGCCACGCTCAAGAATAGCCTCCAGACCGCCCTGAAGGCTTCACCGCAGGCCCAGATGAAGTTTTTCTGTAATTTGCTGGAAGATGCCCACTTCTTCTACCTGTACTCCGAATCGTTCAAGTGTATTAGCTTCGAGTTCATAACACACCCACGACCACGTTACGATGAGGCAGAAGAGCTCATCCGCACAAATCTCTCCAAAATCATGAGAATAAAGACGGGTCTTTTACTATTTAATTGGTACAGGTTTACAATCCAGTCAGCGCCTGATAGGGCCAGCCTCGAGAAGAATGGAGCTGGAATTGGACGAAAGAGGGTCAGGGCGAATCTGGAGGCCTCTTTCAAGTGGGGTCCTCTTATCAACGTTCCGAAGGATATTACGACGATGCCGACAACGGTTGGTTTCCTGAACTAGTGCAAATTAACCTCAAGAGACTGTCAGATACGAGTACGTCGAAGAGAATGGGAACTTGATTCTTGTCGGGGGCAACGTAATAGGGGACTTGATTGTGAAAGAAAGGGAGGCTAGAGACTCAAAGAAGGAGTAAGAAAGACAGCTCCTCAGTGATGAGGCTATAGCAGGTGGGGAAGTTAACGGCGAGGCGGAGGCAGAAGCGGGTACCAGTGATTAAGGGGAGAAGAGAAATTAGGGCGAAGATATTGATGAAGATGAAGATGGAGGGATTACTAGAGAGAGGAAGCGGGAATAAATACTAGGGATAAGTAGCTCGTGGCTGTTCTCTTTTGGGTTATGGGAAGATACAAATCACACTAAAATTTGTCCACTTTTACAATCAAAACTGGTTCAAAGCAAGTCTAGTAGTAAATCTGGATAATAGGCATGGTGCTATATTTTCCTCAAGTACACGCTCTACGACAACCAACCCCTAACTCTGAGCTTTCAACCCAACACAGATCCGAATGTTGACCGGGTTGGCAGCGACGCCAGATTTGGTACGTAGTCGAAGCTGGGGGATTTCACTGCCGCTGCTTGTCTCACGGAGACGATGTGGGGGGCAATCTTCCCGATATTATCCTGGGAAACACGGTAGGAAAACACATTGTCGGCAAGCGATGCAACCCAATCAAACATAAATCGCCTCCATAACCACTTCTCCTCGTCGTTCTCTTGGGCGTCGAGTATCTCGTGAATGTCGACCCCAGGACGCAGTGGGGCAAGTATGTCGATGAGGTCCTTCTCCTGGAGCAGGCTGTGCCAGATATTGCGCCGAGTGGATGAATTTCCGTCATGGGTCGACCAAACATCTTCCAGTTGCTCTGATTCTTGAACAGTCTCTCTTGCCACCCAAATTGCCACGCGATCCGTGACGGCCATCTCGATATCGTCTCGATGGTTCCGCATGTTGCTGAACCAACAATTGCAGGGCCTGTTGCACATCGAGCAACCATCGACACGCAACTCGTCGTCTGGGAGTAGCTTACGAAATATCCAACTGTGTATGTTGCCGTAGAAGAAGTACAACACCTGAGAAATCTCGTAGGTTCCTACATACTCAGCAAAACTTGTTTTTACATCCCAAATGTTGGTCCCAGCCGGATAGCCGTATGGAATGAAGTCTATATCACCCTGCTGCGCATCAATCTTGATGTTTACCGGGACCCCAAATACGACAGCCGTGTTTCCAAAGGTGTTCTTCGGCCCTTCGCAGAGTGTGATTGGTATGAGCTTGGATTCGGGATTTCCATCCAGCCACTGCTTGATTTGGGCGACCACGCTGGCGATTGGTCTCGGCTCTGGTACTGTACAGAGTAAGCATTGTCCACATTTGCAATCCAAGGCGATGTTGAAGTGCTTTTGATAAGGAAGTTGGACAACTTACGGTCATACGACTCCTCGGGGACATCGTCGTCCTCGGATGCTGAACTCTCGCCATAACCACTTGCTTCCGAGGCGAAGTCTTCATCACCGTCACCCGTTTCCGATTCAGTGGAATAGTCGTCGTCACTGACCAAACGCATTGCTTCCATACCAGTAGAACTAATGTCAAGATCGTTTTCGGCCATTGTGGCGTAGGTAAAAAACGAGTTTGGGTGTGAAGAAGTTGACAGGCTGAGGTTGCGTGAGAAGGACCTTGAAGAAGATGTGTAATTTACGATTCAAGGCGCAAGCACAAGTGAAAACTTTGGCAGAGTTGCCAGAAAGAGACCGCAAAGTGAATTTACATAACAGTTGCTACTTATCAGACCGCTTATACTTTTGCCTCGCAACCACCAAGACCACACAATAGATGATATGAACTGATCGACTTAATGGAAAATGTCTAATTAATTCATATTATAGGTTATATCTACTGCTGTCAGCATCAAAAATCAGAGTGAAGATAGCCATTCTCAGCATGCGCGCGAAATGGCTATAAATCCATGCGATGCCCACCAACGACAAGTTCTAATTACACTACAAGTGTCTTGAGACAACGATGGAGAATTGAGTCACAAGTACCGTGCAGCGTCTCTACGATGCCGATATTGTGTGGGGCGATAAAAATGCGGGGAGTGTTCTAGTCGATGCAAATAGGGATGCATGGATTATCAGCTTTAGAGGTGGGTTCACACAGGGTTGAGTTCGGAGGGAGCACGCAGGGACTGTTGACTGTGACTACCTGGGGCTTGCCAAAATAATAGATCATACTTTTGCCTACAGTAAACCGGGGGGGACGATTTAGCCATGTGTTAGAGGCATACTCGAGATTTATGTTTATAGACCAGACCAGTAGCTAGCTTCTCTGCGAGTACTGAGGGATTTGAGCGCCTATGAATTGATGTCGGAAAATGGAAGCCAGAGTGCCGCAGCTGATAGGAAGGTGCGAATAGCAGCGACAAGCGAAGACTATTCCTATAACGGCCATGAAATCATTGTGCTACTCTCGTGACCATATAATGCTGTAAAGACAACAAATAGTATTATCAAGGTTTATATTAATTGTGTGTATGTATGGCACCCTTTTCCATACGCGCTGGAAGACATTTGTGGATCTGCAAAGCCGGCGCGGGCCACGAGCGGCGCTACGAACGCCACAAGATCTGGTCTCATGAGCCTATCGCACATCACGCACATTTACTCCATCTTCCTAAGGCCAGCAAAATAGTATGTCAGCTACCCTCAAATGCTGCTAGTTCGCCAGTACTGCCCTAAAATCATTGTATTCTGCTGAAACATGAACAGGGCGAAAGCATGGACGCCACGAGGAAACAATCACAGCATGTGTTTCTATGGTCGGTTCGCTATTGGAGTTGTCTCAGCTGTAAACAACCATCACAGGCATCAGCGACTCGCAGAGAAGTTCAGCACACAGCGCACCCTTATTTGCATGGTGCGATTTCGCTGAAACTATTCAAGGGCTTGGCGCGTCTTCATCACCTCGTTGGCGACAATATCCCCATCACTGGGCGTCAATGTCTCGCCCAAATAGTCTAGGCACACCAGAGCTTGGCGACAGCATCGAATAAGACGACCGATCAGGCTAACATTGTAGCAACTCGCATCACAGGGTTTGCATAGCCAATTTAAATCTTGGTAGATCTGGAACGTCCCGTGTTGGAGGTATAAATACAGTTACCGGCAGGAGACCCACTACCGAAACATGCCACCAATACCTCAACCCCTGCACATCATGCGCGATAGCCTCGAAGCATCCAAACGCACGATTCTTCTTACTCGAATCCCAATTGTGCCTACCGCCCAGCCACTTGTGTGCTGCGAGGTTTGGGGCTGTCAATGTCTGAGTCCAGCTACCCTGATCATCCAGCATGTGGCTACTGGGGCATGCGGTCCTGGCGTGGCTCATGGAAATCAGATGGATCTAACCAGATCACAGGCCCTGATTTTCATCAGCTCCCTTGTTTCTTTTATATTTAAGGTGGCCGATCCCTTTCGTTTGGTTTCTATTCTTCTCTACCTACGCTCCTTTCGTCACTCTGCAGTACATACGCTTCTTATCTTCATCGTCGCTCATTCGACGTGCCTTTAATCCCGAACATTTACGCATCGCATCATTGCACTATGCTGTCTCAAGTATTGTTTTTAATAGCCCTCGCGCTCTTCTCGAGCCCCTTCACTTCTGCCCTCCCGTCGTTCCCAACTGTCAAATTCAACCAGAAGGTTGTTGCCCCTTCGACAAACTCCGAAGCCACCACGTTGTCGTACCGTATCAAAGACAGCTACGACTCTTCGAATTTCTTCAACTCCTTTTCCTTCTTTACCGGCTCCGATCCAACCCATGGCTTTGTCAAATATCTTTCTCAATCCGCCGCGGCAGCTGCAAACATAATTTCCACAAACAACGCCCAGGTGCTACTGCACGTGGACCACACAAATTCTGCCCCCACTGGTCGCTCATCCGTGCGCCTCACTTCCCAGAAGAATTACAACCATGGCCTCTTCATTGCAGATATCGCGCACATGCCGGGTGGCGCCTGTGGAAGCTGGCCAGCATTTTGGCTTGTGGGGCCCAACTGGCCCTTCACTGGCGAAATTGACATCATCGAAGGCGTGAACTTGCAGACTACAGATTCTATGACGCTTCATACGTCTGCGGGATGCGTAGTCGATAATCAGGGCTCGCTCCCTGGGACCACTACCCTCGAGACGAACTGCAATGCCAATTCGGGATTCAACGGCTGCTCGGTGAGCACGAGCGACCCTCGCGGCTTTGGGACGGGATTTAATGCCGCTGGTGGTGGAGTTTATGCCATGCAGTGGGAGAGCTCTGGCGTGTACATTTGGTTTTTCCCAAGAGGCTCTGTGCCTGCCGATATCAATTCTGGGGCCCCGAAGACACAGAACTGGGGGTTGCCGGTCGCAGCTTTCAACGGTGGAAACGGTTGCAACATCGATCAACACTTTAAAGACCATCAAATAGTTTTCGATACGACTTTTTGTGGTGATTGGGCTGGCAGCGTCTGGGGTAATGGAGCCTGCGCCTCTCGGGGAAGCTGCGAGAGCTACGTCGCAAATAACCCGCTGGCGTTTTCAGAGAGTTATTGGCTTATCAACTCAGTAAAGGTGTATCAGTTAGGCTGAAGACCACTACGGTTGGAAAAGTATGATACTATGCGACTCAAGGGATGTCGTCCGTGAAGTCACACCTGGGACCCAACTACTGTTGACGTTGCACATGCCACGGGAAAGCCATGCAAGGGACGAATACCAGGAACCATGCATCACGAAGACGCGATGTCAAGGGAGCCGAAGGGGGGCTGATATGATAAAATATATACGGTATATATTTGAGTATTCATTCATTATCTTGAAAATAAGTATATACACCTTGTTGTTGCTGTTTTTTGTTGCAAGATACCCATAAGTAGCCCTTAGTTATAGGAATATAGAGTCTTATATTTCAGATTACGAGTTGTTTTTATAACTTAATGTCAGAGTAACTGTTACACACTCCAAAAAGTTGGGCATCCCGTGAGTGGGGGTAATGTGTCAAGTCACGTGCATGACGAGCTCTAAAAGTGGGTTCTCAATATCAAAAATTTACGACGCCGATTTCGGATTTTGTCGTTCCATCACAAACAAGCAAGGAACCAATTATGAAAAACGATCCCCAACTTAAGATGGATGAGTTACACTCTGCAACTAAAGAAGGCATTGCTGCTGCTGATGCCAAGTCACACATGTCTGGCCAGCCGGAAAAGCTTGGACAATATCCTGCGACCCCATCCTCCTTAACGTCTTCGTCTGAGGATAAAGATGATCTGGATTTGCAGAAACTAGGGTACAAGTCAGTTCTTGCGCGCGGATGGGGTTCCTTTGATAACTTTGCGTGTTCATTTTCGGCGTTGTACTGCATAGGCGGTATAAGAGTATTATTTTACATTGCTCTCAGTAATGGTGGTCCAGCTGCTCTGTAAGTTGACACCTATCTTAGCACGCTTAATCTAGCATATACTAACAATCTTGGCAAAAAGATGGAGCTCATGGATATCAGGAAGTATATTGTCCATTATTACTTCTGCCACACTCGCGGAGGCGTGCTCTGCCTACCCGGCCGCTGGGTCCATCTATTATTGGGCGTTCCAGTCCTGGGGAGGTGGAAAGCTCGGAAGATTTATCTCTTTCATGGTAGCTGCTTGGACCCTAGTGGCTTGGACAGCTTTCCTTGCGGTGGACTCCTTTGGTGTTGCTAACTATCTAGTGTCTGAGGTGGTTGTGTTTAATCCTAATACGACCTTCCCTCATGACACCTCAGATGTGAAAGCGAGGGCAGTGGCATGGGCTTTTTCGCTACTTTTCCTGGCCATCGCCACTTTAATGAACTTTCTACCTCCGCGCTCTTATGCATGGGTCTTCCGCGCTGGGGTTATAGTAATCGCGATTGATATACTCCTCAACTTCATTTGGCTCCCAATTGGAGTCTCTAAGACATACGGATTTCAGTCTGCCGAGTTCGTCTTCACCTCAACATATAATGGCGGAGAAACTAGTGCCGGGCTGAATTGGGTGTTGTCTTGGTTTCTTGTCTCTAGCTGCCTCGTTGGGGAAGATGCTTCTGGCCATGTCGCCGAGGAGACTGTCTCTGCGAAGAAAGCGGCTGCAAATGGGGTGTTTTGGGCCACAGTGGCGTCAGCGATCTGTGGATTTCCAATCATTCTCGTGTTCCTTTTCTGCATGCCTCCCATCGATACGTTTTACGACACCGCAGCTCCCCAGCCGTTCATCAATATGTACGCCCTGGCCTTAGGTCCGCATGCTCACGTTGTCGCCACGATCATCTCTATGATTGGAGCCATTCTCAATACGTCTATTTCCATGGTTGCAGCTTCTCGACTTGTTTTCGCAGTTGCTCGAGACTCCATTTTCCCATTCAGCGAGTCGCTTTGCAGAGTCTCGAAAAGCAAGCAGCCACACAATGCTGTTATTTTCATCGCAACTATTTCGGCTCTCCTATTGTGCACCCAGCTGCCCTCGCAGGTAGCCTTTATGAGCTTAACTTCAACCTCGGCGGCAGGCTCCATTGCTGCGTATGGGATCGTCGGCTTTGGGCGTGCCTTTATTACAAGGAAATCCTTCAAGCCAAGCGTTTTCGATCTCGGCCGATTCGGAGTCATGATGGCTGTGGTTACATTCATCTGGAACGGCTTTGCATTTGCTGTGCTTTGCGCTCCTCAGTATAGCAACAGCTTAATAAATGCGGATGCGAGCTTATTCAATTATGCCATTGTCATCATGGCTGGTGTTACTGTCATCGGCCTCGAAGAGTGGTGGCGAAAGTCCAACCGCGTATGGTTTCACAATATCAAAGATATCGACACCACATCCGAAGTCGAAGCTCACGGAGAAGAAGCTCTCTCAGATTTGCCATAATCCGACGCGAATATATGGCCTGAAATCTTGGGCTCTCGGAGAATAGTAGTTTAACAAAGATTGCTCATAGTCATGAGATATATAAGAGTATGAAGGGTGGGGTGTGCGAGGGAGAGCCACATCGGTACTGGATCTTGGGAAGGTGGGTACGTAAGTCTAGATATGAGCATGACGGGTGTTCAATGATTGCTCCGGCATGACTTGTTCTGAGAAATTACCGTTGAACTTGATCTGGATAATACCAGCGAAAGGACATGCTTCTATCACACTCTTCTTCCCCCCTGACGTGATAGATTTCGCGACCCCTTGCAGGGTCGTGCTGGTCTGCTAACGATAGTTTGGGCAACTTGGCATGCGTTCCTGTGATGTCGAAACTATGTTCTACGCCGAAAAAGCGCCATCGAAACGAGACTTGCGTCATCTTGTTACTGCCATACTATAGATTTTGCGGATGATCACTGGAGAGCTTTAGGCATTAATTGGTAGGCAAGAACGTCCAAATTTCCTTTCGTATAACCCAGTAGAGTTTGTTCAGGCTACATCCGCTACTGTGCCGTCAATTTCGTTGTTATTATCCACTCCCCTTGGCCCTACATTCCGCTCAGACTGGTTGCCACTCAATCTCGCCCGAGTTAGAGTTGAATCTTCGATATCATTATGTAACATCTAAAGTGGCAATGTAATAGCCGTCAAGATCGGTATCCGAGTCTGGTGACTGGTCTCTTCTCTCTTGTCTTCTGACTTTAATTGTGTCTTGTATATTGTCACGGGAGGGAGGATTTCCTCGCACAATAGTATTTATACACTCCCGCACAGGGGAAGGAACTAAGCCAAGACATATTTATGTTGTTTAACTCGACTCTTGAGGCAATAGGACAACAAAGTTACCGATGCCGAGATAGCGAAGGATATGACCGTGGGTGGCTGGAGACACTCACGGTCATCGAGGAAATGGAGGTGATGTAATTGTCCCCGAGGAGTTGCAGATTCACTGGGTGATTGTACTAAGAGTAGAAACGGGCTACTTGCAATATACGTAGCAATAAGTGATCAATACAAAACATTCACCACATTCATCACACTTCAGATTGGCTGAAAATAACAGTGTATATTTAACTTGACCATTTAACTTTGCCTGACCATATCACCTCCAGTTTGAATGATGTTCTGTGCGGTTATGCCGTTCATCTTCTTCGTCCTCCTCTCTCTCTCGGCCTTTATAATCTTCGCTCTCTCCTCCTTGCTCTTCACCTTCTTTTTCGGTCGCTTGGTGGGGATATGGTCGGGAACGTTCAATGCCATGCCGGGGAGACCCATGGATCTGATTCTTGTTGAGGTATGGGATCCCTCCCCAAAATCGGTGTTGATGGGGGCGAAGACGCCGGCGAGGCGGCTCTTCCACGGCTCGGATTCGGGGAGTTGCTCCCACGCGCGATTCGTGGCAAAGGATGCGGCGCGATCCTTCGTCCTTCCTGGACCATCCGTGTCCCTCCCGAGAAAAGATGCTGTCTCCGCCGCCATGCAAAGACGGGCTTTCGCCCACTCGCGGAGCACAAGACTGGCCGGGGTCGCCACCTCCGCGATTCCCGGCCAGTCGATGCACTCGGCGAGGGGCGCCGCGAACCACGTCAGCATGTGGCTGTCGAGGTTGATCAGATTGAGCCACTGCATCCTCTTCTTATCCACGCCCTCTTGTCCGGCCCGGGTCGGTCTCTGTGGGTATCCAACCATCATCCGCCATCTGGGCAACATTTGCTTGACGAGGGTGGCCGTGAGGGTTACCCGGTGCAAGCCCTTTTGGATCTTATTGAGGATGTCTCTCCATTCATTTGCCGTGAACAAGCCCAGTACAAGGCCGACCGGGAAGTGATGCTCGAGGAATTACTGTCGGCATGCATAGAGGGTGATATACAAGACCCGAAAGATCTTCGTGGCTTAGTCGGCCAGCAGCCCCTTCTTCTGTGCATGTGTCATGTCTTTGATCCTGTCGTGTGACTTGAACCTCCAGATTCCTTTGTCTCCGATACCCTAGATGCTTTTAATTGTTAAGACTATATATATCAGAGTTGAAACCTACCTCTTAGGTTCCTCAGTTACCATTCACTAACCATCCGGCCCATTCACGACTAGCCAGCCGAATCACCGATTACACTATACTATATCTACTCATGTAAGTCGGGAGACAGACCCGAAACTCTAGAGTGGTATAAAACAAGATAGTATTCACAGACAAAACATGGGGCAGGCAATTTGAGTCCGGAATCGCTACACAAATCCACCCTCGACTGAGCAGCTGCAGTCATTTAGTTGACGGGAGTGCACATCGGCCTACATTTACGCAAACGACGAGTAGCCCACGGCTAAAATTATATACAAAAGTACAATTACCTATTTACACTACAACGTACAATGAAGTTATTATTTGCGTTTATCGTGCCCTCACCAGCACAGGTACCACTCGTAACAACTTCCTATTGGCGGATAATTACTTATAAATACTGTTTCTACCGTAGGTGGCTCAAGTCAAGGTGTATGCCGAGTTTGTGTGCCGCTAATGTGCCGACTTATGCTGGCTAGTGCCGGCAACTGGGATAGAAGGGTCCGGGTGCGCATCGCCGCTTCCCTGTTCCAGCGTTATCCCAAGAAGCAGAAACTAGCTAACTTTCATCCAAGCATGAACTTATTTATTAGGTTGCAGCTATACGTTCATTTATTGGTTGGCACGCGTGTGTAAATATCTATCCCATATTGCCTGTCCTCTGCAGTTACTGACAGCTTTAGGTGGTGTTCGAATAGATAGGCACCTCTGCCGAGGGATGACCCCCCACAAAGAATACGGTTAGTGGGGTGAAGTCACCCTCAACTTCCCCGCGCGAAGCTAAGCCATGTGAGGACGATTTCCCCTTGGGGAGAGGGGTTATGTGGATATGTGGATCACTTTGACTTGTATACCATGACATGACAGAGCTATAAGTACCTCATCCGCTGGCCTCAGTTTTTCTTTTTCCATTTTGATCGACGTGAATTATTACGCTATAGCCGTATAGTAACTGAAATGTCGGCTACTATAGACAACGATGATAAGAACCAGGCCAACTTTGAGCATGAGAGTAATGCTGGAGATTCCGTTGAAATCAAGCGCACAGACGAGCTACAGCATAACATTAATGAACCACACAGCATATATGCAGAGGCTCTCGCAAGATACCCAACCGATGAGTCTATAGATCAGAAAGACGAAACGAAGCTCAAACGTAAACTTGACAGACGTATCTTACCTTTGTTGGGAATATGCTACTTCTTCTACGTACGTACCCAGTCATACTTTTCTATTACCAAGCAAATGCGAGGCAGTAGCTAACGCGAATCTCCCCGCCTACAGTATGTCGACAAGACGACTCTGTCATACGCAGCCATATTCGGTATCAAAGATGACCTTCCTTTGCGGAATGACGAGTACTCATGGCTTTCCTCATTATTTTATTTCGGCTGGTTATTTTATGCTATTCCGTCCAACTTGATGATGCAGAAGTGCCCGCCTGGATGGTATCTGTCATTTAACATATTCATGTGGGGAGTATTGTTAATGGCCCAAGCCGCTGCGAACAACTTCGCTACTATAGCTGCGCTCAGAATCCTATCAGGAGCTTTCGAAGCCATTGCTGACCCGGCATTTATGATGATTACGTCGATGTATTATACAAGAGCCGAGCAGCCATCACGCATTGCTGCATGGTACATTTGGAATGGTATAGGGGTGGCTGGCGGTGGATTGATCGGTTAGTCCCTGGGACGTTAGAACTGAACATATCGCTAACTCCTCGCAGGCTACGGAATTGGTAATATTAAAGGGGCCCTCCAATCATGGAGATATGAGTTCATCGTCGTGGGAGCGGCCTGTTCCTTCTGGGCTATCATCTTATGCCTCTTGCTTCCCAACTCGCCTGTAACTTTCTGGGGCTTCTCTCACGACGAGAAGCTGATAATGATTGCTCGCATGAGGAGAAACCAGACAGGTGTTGAACAACGCCGCATCAATTGGTCACAGATCAAGGAAGCCTATCTCGACTACAAGACTTGGCTTTTCACCTTGCTTGGGTTCGTGAGCAATATCCCTAATGGCGGTATCTCCAACTTCTCAACTCTTGTGATTAAGGGTCTAGGTTTTGATACTTTAAACACTGCTCTCCTTGGAATTCCCCAAGGAGCCATAGTGGTGATTTGGATCGGGTTAGCTGCGCTCTGTAACAGATATATGCCGAATAATAGTCGCACACTCGTCTGCGCATTATTTATGATCCCAACTATCGCCGGCGCACTGGGGTTCCTGCTTGCTCCTGCAGATGCATATGTTGGCCGTCTCATCTGCTTGTAAGTTGAAGCTCAATCGGTATCTTTCTTTGACATATAATCTGATACCATTCTAGCTACCTGACCGGCTCATATCAAGCTTCATTCGTCGTTAGCTTGTCACTGATTACATCGAACACGGGCGGGCAATCTAAGAAGATGATTGTTTCCGGCATGATCTGGTTTGGAGCATGTATTGGCAATATTGTCTCGCCATTTTTCTACCGATCGGAGCAAGCCCCAAGTTACCCCATGGGAATCGGTTCGTTGCTTGCTGCAAACATTATTCAAGTTATCCTCTTCTTCGTCTTTCGTTTCGCTTTTATTCGTGAAAACAGGCTCAAAGAGAGGAAACGTGCAGAGTTGAGGGCACGTGGCGAGATGGAGAACAACACTCTTAATGATACGGCCTTTACTGATATGACAGATAAACAGAATCCGAACTTTGTGTATGTTTACTGAACGCAGCTGGTAGACGAGGTTCAATACAGCCAAGCAAGACACGAAAGCAGATATATTCCAAGATAGACGTGTCATGAACCGCAATACTTACGATTATGTATTGTGCAGTTATAAATAGTAGCAAAAATGAGTATAATAACAATCCCGAGGTTTTGAAGGGTTATTATTGTGGTTAACAGACTTTATTATCTTCTGGCAATATTACAGACTCTCATAATTGACGTTCGCCGCACGGGCCCTCAAGGGACGACTTTTGGTCGCACAAATCCCCATCACGATGCGGTACGCTAAAACAATTAGGCAGGGACGTCTGCCTGCTAACATCAGTGTTGTTCAAGCACCATTATATATTGTGATGGTTTCTTTAAAACCACCTGTCAACCACTGCTACTGCTGCTGCTGATCACAGCCACCATTCTACTGTTGATTTCAGTAGCCATGGATTCCCCATCTCTCGTCCGACAAATACCCCTCGAGGTCTTCCTCCAGATATCATCCTATCTCTCCACTACCGATCTTGGTTCACTCCGCCTCACCTGCAAGCACTCCGAGGTATCGCTATCCGAAACGTTTGCGAGAGAGTTCTTCAGCAAGAGGCAGTTTATGCTTTCTGAGACAAGCCTGCAGGTTTTAATCGACATATCGAACCACCAGAAACTGTCGAGGTTTCTCAGTCACGTTATCATCGGCCTGGATAGCTTCGAAACCTGCCACTTCCGACCTGGCTTCGGCCAAACTGCCGCCAAAAATCGATACGAAGCCGGACTCGCCGATGAGACTGCCCTGCTGAGTACGGGGCAGGACCGGGAGATGCTCGCCCAAGCCTTCCGGAACCTGCCTAATCTCCAGACAGTAGGGTTGAGGGACTTCGGCTCAGGGGGGCGCGTCCGCGAGAATGGCCAATGGCATAGTTACGGCGCCACTACCATATTCCTAGAAACGGGAGTTCGGTTACTCGATGGTCGTGGGGCGTACACGATACCCGGAGAAACTAGCTTTGCTGGTCGGGCTTTCAGTTCCATTCTTTACGCGCTTGGCCAATCTGGCGCCAAACCGCAAACCTTCGAGGTTATTTTAAGAAAGCGGGGCCTAGGGCTCCCTCATGATGCCTTCAAAATATCCAAATTCTTTGAACCTTCGGTCATGCCTCTCTTATCCAGCCTCGAGACGCTTCTCTTGACTGTTAACCCTACGTTGGCTGCAAACGAGAGCGGGATCGACGATGACCCCGACGTGGAATATTCCGATTTCCCCCTCAGGCAGTATTTGTGTCACACGCCTAACCTTGCGCATCTACGCCTCAATTTCCAGTCTCCACTACGTTCTAACCCCCATCGATTTATGGTCTGGCTGGGCCGTCCCGTGGTCCAAGCCACTCCCGCCAACTCGTCCCTTGGAGCTCTTCTACCCAAGTCACCAAGCCCAGTCTCGTTATTCCACCTCCGAAGGCTAGACATTGGCATGCTTGCAATATCACCACGTGTTCTACTTACTATTATCCATAAGTTCAAGACAACCCTGCGCTCGCTCAGTCTCTGGAAGATATACCTTGAGCCCGAGGATCAGCACAGACGAGTTGGGGAGAGATCCAGCGTGTGGCCCAAATTTTTCGCAAAGGTCCCAGACCTTGAATATCTCTCTGTTGGCTGTATTGGCCAAGTGCTTCATAACCGACACCAGCGAATCGGGTTCAAGCTTCCGGCTGGCCGAACTGGGGAACCTGACTTGACAAGGACATGCTCTATACACAGCGACATGGCCAATTTTATGAATAATCTCAAATCGGATGCGGTTGTGACTTGGCCGGAAGGCAATAGTCTCAGTGATGATGATGGTATGTTACGCGCCGTTTCACACCAAGTCTTTGAAACATAATACTGACAGAATCACCAGAATCCATGTCAGATGAGAGTAGTGATAGCGATACTGATATGGATGGTGACGATTGAAAGCCAATTCTCATGTACATTTAGAGGTCATTTTCATTAAAAGCCTCGGTGGCGGATTAGCTAGTAGATTAGAAACAGTGCTGTAGCAGGTTTTCACAATACTTACATCCACTATACCGATCGAGCTCGCAAACGGAACAAATACATCCACGATGTTGCTAAACTTCGCGAATAGAACAATATCAGAAATTAGCTTAGAGCAGCGTTTGGAGCAAGATAGCCATGTTTAAGCTACAGATAGGTCAAATATAAGCTTGGTGATTTACCGGCCCCCAACTTCCGCCCAAGAATACATCCAGCTAATATTCTCGCCCTCACATCTTGATTTGGAACAGATATCGAAGTCGAACCTGAGCGACATCATAGCAGATATACTCGTTGTACATCAGGTACGCATTCTGAACATTAGTAGGTCCTGGCGCAACCGTCGTATCAGGCTGGAAAAGGCGTAGGTTAGTTCAAAGGGAACCAAAAGGGATGGAGAAAGAAAAGGTTTGATTTACCATGAGAACTCCTTCCAAAGACGGATTGACACAATTGGCATCCTTCCAAACTTTCGGCCCAGTCGAACCCTGACCCCATGTGGATAGCAAGCCCTTGCTCGTGGCATCCTCGCTGGCGCTGTACGAGGCATCAGTCAATGTTTGCATGGGCTTGCCCAATTCCGCCTCGCACAGCAGAAGGAGCGCATGGCCGTTAGAAATATACGGGCAGCAGTAGTTGGCCGACTTCGAGGACATGTCGGCAAGGTAAATTCCCTTGCCAAACATGTAGCCAGAGACGGGGGCTTCTGGAGGAGCGATGCGCAACCCCTGACTGAGAATTCCAGCGAAGTTCGTGCAGCGGGATCCATGCCACAGGAGACGTCGATCACCAGCTATGCTTGCAAAGTCACCTTTTTCGAAACGCTGTTTTTCCCCATCACGCTCAATCCTGAAAATCTGTTCGACCTTGAAGTTGAGATTATGGGTTGCGGCTTGAGTGCTGAGTAGGTAATTCTTCAACTCTCCAAATTCGGTGCTTTTAGGGCCAAGAGGTGTCATCTCTTGTATCCCAAGACCCTGAAACTGTCTGTCCAAAAGATTGATTTGCTCGGCATCCCGATCCTTTGGCTTCATGATGAGGGCTGCATCTTTCATATCGCCGAGGCTTTCAAGAAGCTCTATTTCTTTCTTGAGCAATTCCGTAGAACGAATGACGGGTGGTCGATTCCGACCAAACGCGTGGGGGATGACAGTATAGTAAAGATTCGAGAAATGCTCAGTGGCTTCAATGTAATTCATGTCATAACCGGCGGCCAATGTTGGGTCATCGAGAAGAGCAGCGAGGTCCTTGAGTGTCTGAAAACCACGAGTGATTGTGGCCTTGCTAAGCTTTCCCAAAGGAAGTTTGTTCGCATCGTAGTTGAGATCACTCATTGTAGCATCAAAGTATTGTTGATTAAAAATCAGCTCCATCAATCGCTGCGTTGCAGGGGGAAGCGTTGACTCGGGGATTTCCAGTTCATCCTTGGGTTCACTCTTGACTCCATTCGCCTTGGAATCTTCTTCATCTTCTTCATCGGAATCAGAGCAGTAGTTACGCTCGATAAACGCATATTTGCCAGGTTTGGGATCCTTTCTTCTATCAGCCCATCCTAGGCCAGATTTGTCTTTAAACTTCTTCTCGAAATGACGGACAGCATCTTCCAGAGTCCCATTGCCAAGATATGCGCTCTGGCCCCGTTCGCCAACTCGACCCCACCGGGTCCAAGTCTTGAAATCTCCAGCATAGCGATCTCGTTGAACCTGTGGCAAGTCAGCAACATTCAAAAGGTAGCTAGGAATCGCACGAACCTGAACACGATAAAACTTGTTGTTGTTGGCAGTTGCATTGGCTTGATTTAAGGAGGCATCATAAATCATACCGTCGTCGTGAATGTAAACATCGTAGCTGAGATTACAGCCTTCGTCAAGCGGAATCTTCACATCGAGTGACTTGGCAACCTGACCGTCTGTGATGTGGCCGCTCTTGGCTTCAGTCTCAGATTTGACTTCAGTCTTCACTTTAGCTTCAGTCTTGGCCTTGGCTTCAGTCTTCGTTGAAGCTTTGGTACCATTAGAACTCTTCTGCTTTTTGGTCTGAGGCTTGACATTCTCATCATCTGAGGCGTCTGGATCCCGCTTCAGGGGGCCGTTCGACTGTGGAGGGGCACTGCCAGCCAATGAATTGAACAGATAACTTTTCTCGGGCACTTTCAAGTTTGTCGCAAGACATTCTTTGACCCATTCATAGCTAATAATTTGTAAATTTTTCTCCTGGGCCGCTTTCACCTTTGCAGAGGGTTTGTCGTAGTCACGTTGGTTTGTGACAAGATGGGTAGTTTTTTCAGCGATCGATCCGGCATGCTCTGCACCAAGGCTTTCCAGTTGAGCTTGAATCACACCATGAGACCCATCTGAAAATGTGCCACTCAATGCGATATTGCAGCCAATTAGTGGCAGTGGTTGTGCCTTCTTCTTGGGCATCTTGTGCACAAACTGTACAGGCGGTATCGATTGGTGGGGTGAGTAAGAAACAGAGAAATGGAACAATCGAGGAATTGACAACTGGAACTGAGAATTGGAATTGGAATTGACAACTGGAATGGGGAATGGGGAGTAGGGAATAGGACGAAAGATTAAACAAAAGAGAAGAAAGGAAAGGAAAGTAGGGGGAATTTAGAGGGGTGGGAGTTGGCAAGTACTTGGTGCACGGGGGTTTCGAGAGTTGTAGGCAACAGCTCGCGACTGCCTGCAATAATGTGTGACCAAAGGTGCGAACAGTGCGCGTCATCACGTGATATACCTTCAGGCAAAAAAGACACGTGACTCAGCACTATTTTACTATCATTTCAGACTAGCACAGCCTTAATATTTGGTTGATTTGAATATCTATGGTACGGATACCGAATATTTACAATGCAAAGTTTGAGGACGCTAATAGTGGCAAAGAAGGGATTATATATAACATAAGGGAAGGTGAACCTTGTGATAAATCCTACAAATATCCGAAAATCTGCATGTAATGCAACCTTTAATCTAACATTTGTAACATTACATAATTAATTATGAGCACATATATCCCCGTCTCTGTACGTAAAACTTGATACTTATAGGAAATAAGCTGCAAGAGCAACAAGCCCACCAATGGCAAATGAGGCAGTGCCAACACGAGTAGCCGCACCAGGCACCGGAACGATGACGGTGGTGTTGGCACCAGGAGTAACGGACGGGGCCGCAGCGCCGTTGGAAGAAACGGGCTCGGGGCCAGCAGGAAGGCCAGTCTCAGAACCAGTGCCAGCGCCAGCCTCGCCAGTGCCCTCGGAACCGGCGGCAGGGATAGTCTCGATAGGTCCCTCAGGAGTGGTTGCGGAACCACCAACAACAGGGACGGTCTCGACAGGTCCCTCAGGGGTGGTTGCGGACCCGCCTACGACAGGTACAACAGGAACGGTTTCGACACTTCCTACAGGAGTGGTTGCAGAAGCAGTTGCGACAGGGCAGTAAGTGGTGTAGTCAACAACGACAACGGTAGCCACAAATGGGGCAGTTGTGTATGGGCAGTCTACCACTGTTGAGGCGCAGGCGCTGATAGTTGAAGTGGTTGTCTTGTAGATAGTAGATGTCGTGTATGGAACATCGCTGGTTGCTGCCTGAGTCTGAGTTGTCTGGGGGGCGGTTCCGGTAGAGGATTCGCTATCAGGGCAGGAAGTTGTGGTGTCGATGGTGGTATCTGCTACAGTGGTAGGGGCCGTGTTGGAAGAGCTATTTGTCACCGTTGACTTGCAAGAAGAGATGGTAGATGTGACAGTACCATCGTCCGTTGACGTCTCGGATGCGGAAGAACCCACAGTGGTAGGAGAGGAAGTGTCGGTTGCGGAAGAATCAACGGTAGTAGGAGAGGAAGTTCCAGACGTAGAGGCAGAACCAATGGTCGTCGAAGATCTGTAGTGATAAAGATTAGAGGGCGAACAAAGTTCCGGAACAGGATAAAACTTACGTTCTGATAATGCAGGTCTTGGTGCTAGTACCGCTGGTGAGGGTCGTAAGGCCGCTCGTGGTGGCAGTAGCAGAGGCAGAGGTGCTGGTAGAGCTGCTATCAGCGTCAGGCTTAAGCAGAGTAACTTCGTCAGCAATAGAGCCATCCTTTCCAAGCACGAAGGCGAATTTCATGGCAGTGGAATTGAAAAAGGTCATCTTGTTGAATCCGTAGTGAGTCGTATCAAGGACAGCAGTCTTGGGCTGTATCTTTCCAGATAGAAGACTGTGGCTTTCGATATTACCAGCCATACCGTTGATAATATGCGTCATCGAAACACCTGCATTGGTCCTGTAGGTGTTTTGGTCGATGACAGAGGGCGAGTCGACAGCTCCAGTAGACGTAAGAGGGTACAGACGCTCATAATAATGAATATGTCCGGACAGGTAAGCGTCCACACCATTCTTGAGCATGAGATCCTGGAAAGCTGCTCTGATATACGTTTGGTATGACGAGGTGCTTGAACTCCACATTGGGCGATGGCTCATAGCAATGACCCAAGGAGTCTTGGTACGGTTGACGGCAGCAAGATCTTTTGCCAACCATTGATACTGTTCATATCCGGTATTATCTTGCCAGGTGCCATCGATTCTTCCAAAAGGTCCACTATCTGTAGGATAGGTCTCCGTCTCCAGGGGGTGAGATTCGCCATTCTTAAGGTCTCGCACAAAGGGCCATTCAGGGCTGTACGCATAATCTGTTTCACCGTCGATAGAGACAAAGTGGGCAAGACCGTAGTCGAAAGAGTACCAGAAGTTTCCTACTCCACCAGTTTCATCTCCAGGCATTTTGAAGCGGTTCATATAAGCGGTGAAGTTTCTAAAATAATCAGCATGTGCCGCCTAAAAGATAATACAAGAAGTATAAAATTAGTTGTCAACTCTTACCTCTGGGATTCTGGGCAACTGTAATAAGTGAGATAGTCTGTAGAGTTACCAGTTGAGTTGACTTTGTTATCGTTGAGGTAAGCAGACAACTCGTGGTTGCCGCCATCAAACTCGGCGCATGCTGCTTCGTGGTTACCAGGCAGAACCATGTATGGCACCTTTGTAGTAATGGTGTTGGTCCATTGTTGCCAAAGATCCCAGTTGGATTCGTACAGGGTGCTCATGTCACCACCGCGTGGGCTTCCTTGGGTGGGAACCTCTCCCTCTGGAAGTGGTTCAAGGTAATCCGGGCTGTCGACAACTCCGCCGGGGAACTCGGTCGAAGAACCGTTATAGCACAATGGCCAGCTGGACTCGCAAGGAATGATACCAGAGTACCAATCATCTGCGTAACTAATATCTCCACCGTGCCAAGCAAAGGCAACTCCATCGTCGACGGCGAGGCTCATCTGCTTCAGTGTTCCAGCGGCATTGGTGTACCCCATGTCGTTTAAGACAGCCACAGAAAACTCGCCATCCTGTCCTGCAGCACGAGCTGTAGTAAATTTTTCGACATCCGAAACAGTGGTGCCATTGGCAGCAGGAATCTGGTAATAATACGTTGTGCCTGGTTGCAAGTTCTTAATTGGGACCTCGTGGAACCATTGACTACATTGGGTAACAGAGGAAATAAGAGAGCAAGGTGGAGTTCGGTCATATCTAAAGATCGATTCATCGTCAGAATACTGTATGGTTTAACGTAAGTACAGGAGAGGTAACATACGTGCGAGAATTTCCAGTTGCGGTTTGGTCCAGTTTGCTTGGATCGGTACCCCATTTGACAGATGGAGAAACACCTAAACCAAACGGAGTTTGGTAGTGGATATTCATTCCATCTGGGAGATATGCCAAGGATATAACATTGACGTTGTTTGTGGGGTTTTCCGAGGCCGGTTTGACAGCAGGAGGCTCGCTGAGGCGTTGGTAGCCCTTGCCGTTGCCATTGATGGTCTGGTCAACCCAGTCGCCAATTGGGACATCGGGGCCGGTATACGGATACACGGTATCAACCACAGGCGCTGGCACTGCGTTTGTCGCAGTCGAGAGTGCGCCGAGCACGATTAGCGCTGTTGTTGTCTTCATCGTGGCCAGAGAGCGACAGTGCAGTGATTCCAAACGAAAGGACTGGGTCTAGAGATCCCAAGTTGCCGCACAATTGAAATGAGAGTGTGGAACAAACTGCGCGTAACAGAAAAAAACCCGAACAATTGAAGCCAACTTACCGTGCGCATATATATATCAAATGGCACAATATACGACTTACGAGAAGCTGCATCCAAGGAAAAGAAAGCCAGGTCGGTGGCTGCTGTCAGCGACAGGGGCCATTACCAACTGACAGATGCCAAGCCAATAGATCACCGTAGAATCTGCACTAATCGAAGAATGATATTGAAGCTCAAGATCAGGTACAGCAATCAGACAATCAGAGTTGAGTTGTGGCGAACGTGGGGTGTAGGGGTACAACGCAAACGGCATTCTCCACCAGTTTCGCTTTGCCAATAAATGCTTGCATATAGGTAATCTAGCGTGAGACCTGCATAAAAGAGTGGGATGAGGCGCTCCAAGCTTTCCTCAACTATCTTGGTAAGGAAGGTAGTTTCAATGATGGGACGGCGTAAATAACTACCGACTTTATAATTGTTCTTTGGGTCTCAGAATATTTGACAGCTTATGCGTTGAGAGTCAGGTACCGTACCCCAACTGTTGGAGGGAAGCTAACAATGCGCACTCTTCTCCGAACTTACACTTGTCACCCACACATGCCACCCACGTGCACCCACCCCCGGATCGACGTCCTTAACTCTCCCGCCCACGTGTACTCACCGAACAGGCCTTTTATCAGTTTCCAACGGTACAATAGTGGCAGAAGTGTACAGTAAAGAGCACACCATCCATCGACGTGCATGTTCTTTACATGTTCTATAAGGTGCCGAGAGCCGTGATTCGCCGCTAACCTTTCCTAATTTGCTCTCATTGGAATGCAATTTTATTTCAAGCTCCCTAGGCAATAGCTTCACTGGCAAGGGCTTACCTTGGCAATAGCTTCGTTTTCTTTTCCAGAACCTTTGGAACTCTTGGGCACGTCCGCCCGTCGTCCGTGCTCCGTATAAACATGAACGCATTTCTCATGTTCCAACTTGGTACAAGAAAACCACCAAGTTTGTTGATTTTTGAAGCTCGACGTATTTCATCATGGTTTCCTTCACGCTTGTTGCAGCATATTTGTTGCCATTTGCTGCTGTTTTGAGCTCAGTTAATGCTACGGACAGCTCCCCAGAGGATTGGGATAACTGTGATGAGATTCCAACCGTCAGCACGACCGCCAGCTCAACCGTAGCTCCAACTACTACCAGTGCTTCGCCTACATCTACCTCTACCTCTGTCGCATTTTCTGGCCCAGGTTACCTAGAGGGATACTACGGCGGCGGAATCCACAAGGGCTGTCTTATCACAGCTGGCACCTGGTATGCTGGAGTATGCGCCAAAATTACGGCTATCCCACTTGGTAAGTTTCCTCGACTGCGTCTCTGCCTTCCTCCTGTTCGCAATGCTAATACTTGAAAATAGACGACGGCTTCACTATCTCGACCAGCAAAGGTCCATGTGCCGTGACCGACTCAGTACTGAACTGCGCAGCGGGTACAACACCTAGTGTATTCAACGTAAGTTTCCAAGCGACAACCCTGTTATACGATTGCCCGTGACCTGTGCTTACTTTATGATGCAGCAAATCGATGGCCTTCTTGCATACGGCGGCAGTTCGGCGTGGTACGTCCCAGCCGTGCCAAACCCGGCACAGGTTGTGTCCCAGATTCCCGGTCCCGTTGCTGTTACCTTCCAGTGGTTGGGACAGTAGGTGATAAGAGAGGTTGTAGAGTAGTCACTGTATGAATTCTCGAACCTTAGATATAGGACTGATGTAATGGGTATTGAGATCAAACCTTTCAGTAAATCAATCCATATCGCCGTTCACAGCTTTAATGGCATGGATATTGACTCATGTAGTGATAAGGTTAGATAACTTTAACAAACGTTCAATGGATCTTATTCTTAGCTCTGGTTACAGTAAATCGTTATACCTCCTATGCCGTTGCTTCTTTTACGCCTTTTAAGGCCACTTTCCCATGCCCTATTTCCATATCATTCAAGCCATTTGACAAAATTCTCGCTCTGTTCATAAGTTTCCCCTCATTACTCCATCGTCCCACGACGTCTAACACTCACCTTCCCCCCCTTAACCAACATAGATGCCTCGGCAGCCCATTCCCTCCATGGCTTGTCTCGCTTGACAACCACGATATCATAATGCATGAGCAGATACGCGAGCATGATCTTCATCTCAAAGTCAACTATAAAGCGACCAGGGCATGCATGGCGACCGTGCGCAAAGGGGAGATTAATTGCTGACGTCGATATTAGAGGTAGTTTTCCGGGCGGGTGAGGTGGTGGTCCATTCGACGATGTCTTCTCGATATCTGGGACTTCGGAAGGCGTAGCCGACTCTGAATTTACGTCTGCGGCAGCAGTGCCGGCTTCCCTCGCGCGGGAGAATCGGAATGGATCAAACGTCAATGGAGCCTCGAAGACCTCGGGATCAGTCTGGGCCGGCTGGGCAAGGAGGGAGAGCATGGCGCCTTTCGGAAGGGTGATTCCATCCTCTGTGACGAGGCTATCAGCCACGACTCTCTTGAAGACGGCGCGGTTGGCAAAGGCGTGTAAGCGGAGAGTCTCACGGCAGACGCTGTCCATTTTTGTCATCTGCGCTGCAGAAGCTTTGGTCCATACTCCATTGTGCTCATTAAGAGCAGCTGCTGCTTCCTCGCGGAGAGCATTAATGGTGGAGTACTCGGCATCGGAGTCGAGGATGTTGAATAGGGTGTTTGTGATTGCCATGCTAGCTTGGTGAAAAGAGCCTGTATTCGAGACGGAGAGGCGGGCAGTAAAGTTGGTGAGATTCAGCTCGGAAGGGCAGTTGGCTGCTGCATAGCGGAGCATCATTTGGAGGTGGTCCAAAGGCTCGTCAGGACCGGGGGGGGCTTGTAGAAGGGGAAGTCGGGCGTGGAAGAGTGGGGATAGGGAGTTGCGGATAGAGCGCAGGTGTAAATGCGTAATAATGCGGAAGAGTGATCCGAATAGCGGTCTGATGGGGCGGGGGAGGATGCCGATGAAAACTCCACCATTGATAGTATTGTCGATATAATCGATAGTTCGCTTGAGGTAAGTTTCGTCACGACCTGAGTTGTTAGTTCAGGGGCCAGAATATAATAATAGAGAGGATGCCATACAAAGTGGGATTCCAACAGTAAAGCGACTCGATCCCTGCGCAATAACAATTCTAACCATTTCATACAGATCAAGCTCTCTCCACTCCTTCTCGTCCGTCCCAAACTTCTCATCGATCGATATCTTCAACTCATCGTTTAGATCCGCAACAATCGGCTCAATCAAAGAGAGCATCTGGGTCCTCACAAGCTTTGCCTGCCATGGGTTTCGGATCACATTCGCATCCCCTGTTGTGTACACAGCCTGGTTCAACTCAATGAAGGCCTCATATGAGCTGAGCACGTGGTCGGGCTGCGATGTGTACCAACGCAATGAGGCCCCCGGAATGATAATCTCATTTCGAAAGCCGAGCCCCGGGAGGAGACAAGTCTTTCCGTGCTTGGAGTACTGGAATTTTAGTTAGCTAAATGTACGGAATATTAGGTCACATGGTGGTGCTTACTGTCTCATATGCTTCTTTATACAGAGATTTGCAGTCGGTGTAGTAGTCCCAGCGTGTCTTGAGGCTAAATCGGGTTGCTCCAGCGGGCTCGCGGACACGGGGGAGGTTGGGAGGGTATCGAACTTGTGTCAAATATCCGATTACAAGATGAGCAAAAACTGCTATGAAAATGGCCGCCAGAGCAAAGGTCTGAAAGGAGCTAGAGACGAGTACGCTCTCAAGATATTTTCCTATTTTGGGAAGGGTATGAGTTGGCGTCGTGAAAAGATAAACCGGTTGAGGATTAATGGGTGGCTGAACGAAGTCTTCGCTCTCTTTGAGGAGAGCGTAAGTGGCCGTCAATGGGAGGATGGGTGGTGAATGTGCCACTAGCTGTTGAATGTATCCACCTATGTCGACGAGAGTGCGAGTGGCTGTCGTAAGAGACATATTAGCGGGGAGGCACGCGAGCGTTTTCTCAACATATTTCTCCATTGTGAAGTTTTGGGCTAGACTTGAGAAGCTACCGGGGAAAGGAACTGGCGCGGGGCGGAGGGCAAGGCGAGCTATAAGAGCTCTATAAAACTCCCAGGTCATTCTTGGGCTGAAATATATTGGGAATTTCTAATTCCATGCCGTTCAATTGCGTTGACTACATTATGCCGTATCTCGTGCAGTAGCAAGTTGCAGTGGCTGTGTGATCCATGCTGGGCAAGGCCCCTTCGTCCCTTCGAAGCCGACAAAAGCCTCGGACTCTCTTCCCACAACACTCTCTTGCATAGATAACTTGGTTTTCCCCCAGCTCGGTAACGCATGGGAGAGTTTAGCCTGATAATATTAATCCAGTCGTTTGGCTTCTGTGCAAACCTCCACCAACCCGTATCCCTCCCTATCAGCCCTTGCGTCGCTACCGAGCTGTAGGGTTCTGTGTTGGATATTCCACAGCGCGTACGCCGCGTGTTCCTCCAATCGATCGAACACCAACAGGTAAGTAGTGACTATCGCCATAACATCAACACCGCTATAGTTAACGAGTTACACAGTACTCCACAGATCGTAGACTGTGTAACAGCGAGGATCATAAATTTGTGTGTCAGAAGATATAATACTTAAAGTACATTATCGACGCAAGGAGCCAGACACCCGCATGGTTCGTATGTAATAGGCGATGGCGAGGCCATAGCATTTGATAGAGTGATTAGTGACAAATTGCCAGCCATCCCTAGATTGCCAGCAACCAAAAAGACAGTTGTCAATACCCGCCGCTGTCATAGTGAGTGTATGCTGCAGTTTACGAAAAGCAGCGGCTATATCCTGTAATTCTGTCAAGGGGCCCATCAGCAAGGCATTTCCCGTAGTTCGATGTAATTTTCCCCTCAAAAAGGTCATCAAAATACGACAAATCCATTGTGATCGGTCCGAGCCATATGCCGATGGTAGCAAAGCGCGTGTTGGTAACAGCCGCCAGTGCTGCCATGCTGAATCAAATATCCAATAGAACCTGGCAGTTACCATGCAGGATTAATTAAGTCTCGTTTACTTGCTGCCGAACCACCATAATTGGCGGAATATAGCCGGAACTAGACGACGAGAACTATTGACATGCCTCTCCGACGGAACCGGGCAGGCTCGCGGTCGGACGGCTAAGGCGCCGGATGAGCCGGGCCCTCCCACCGGCATCTGCGGGATGGTGGGGTGATGCCATATCGAGTAAAGCTTCTCTTGGCTGCATCTTTACCGTGTCAGCAATATTCCGAACGCTTGGAAACTTTGACATGTTGTCGACGGATCGGCGAACTCTCAAACTTGAATATCAATATCCCGCCGGAGGGAATTGGTCAACTATACGTGCGAATTTGTTCTTTAGTATTAAGATATTATGAAGTAAAGGTATTATTAAACCAAGTAATAAAAATATAAGGTTAATATTTTTTTTTAAAAAAAACCCCTATACTTATTCACTATATTTGCGAACTTCAATAACTAGACGGTAATTAATTAGCATAAGCGCCATTTAGATAAACAAAGACGGTGATATTGGATAATTTGTATAATCGTAAAACCACGGGAAAGCTTTCCTTATCTTCTGGATCAAGTCCATCGCCGCCTCTGCCGTTCTCTAAACCTCTGGTGCGATCTTCCAACATCTCCTCCCGCGTCTTTATTCTCCGAGTTGGGATACGAATTGCTTTGGCTTCCACTACCTCTGTCAGTTAGTCTGTTTCTGCTTCCTTGCTGGTCCGAGAATTTCGAAGAAGCCACACTATCAGACCAGAATTGCCACCTAGTCTAAATCACAGTCACTAACTACCATTATTTTCGAACTAAGCCGGCCTTCATGTCGCACTAGTATTCCAGTACGAAGAGCTAGACTAAGACATTTAAATACTACTCTGTCTGCTTATAGTTTTATCTACAGCTGTGTTATTATCATCTACTCTCTGCAAGCGCCTGTACAAACCAAGCCCCTCCCCCAAACCACCACTGATCGATCTAAACCTACACAATCTTCTCATACCACTCTGCTTGATCCGAACCCACATAGCTCGCCTACCAAAGCTTCTTTCTGAAAGTCGCTGAAGCTCCACACGACGGACACAAATGCTGTCACGCCATACCACAAACATTGCGACAGTCTCTGCTTTCATAGCTCTCCTCAGTTATTGGCATTTGGCTTTATCGAGAATAAGATGGGGCCCTCGGAAGAAGAGAGGGATTCATGGTACTTTGGGATCGATGCTAGGATGTATGCCGTAAGCATGCTAGTTGCGCGAAGTCCAACATATCCATTCCAGAAATCATACACTGAAAACACACGAGGATTGGATAATCGCGATCCATTGAATGAACTGAAACGGAAAGCTATGTCCACTATTGGAAATCACAAAATTGTGACGATTTACGATGATGAGTCAAGACCAAGAGTCCGAGAGATACTATCCAACATTGAATGGAAGACAATCGATGTAGTCCGACTAAGTTATGTAGACGAGCCTAGTTATCCCGTTATTCTAATAACAGTTGACATTGACGATGTTTACGAGAACACTGCTCAAGATGCAGTTAACAAGATACACGAATTAATGGTTGAATTCCACCTACCGGATGTCCATGCAGAGATCAAAACTGGTCGGCTCTTTGAGCAGGCCAAGTCTGGTCTGCACCTTGATGGGGCGAGATATGGCGAGTATGAGCACTATCCGCTGGAGCTTGCCCGAGTCCCCAAGTTGGGTGTAAGCGTCAGCAGTGCGGACTCGAGTTTGGCTGGATCACTCTGTCTATTTCTCAAAATCAACGACTCGAAATATGCTATGACATGCCAGCATGTTGTAATATCTTCAGAGGCATTTACACCGACGGATGCCGGAAATATTATCTTGCAGCCCGCAAAGAAGGACCTAGAACATTATAAGGCTCGATTCAATTGGAGGATAGAGGCCAATCGATTATGTTGCGAAGAACTTGAAGCTAAGAAGCAAAAGGCCGGGGGGAGAGATTCGGCCCTCATATCAAAAGATGAAGAGGCAAATGCTTCAATCGTACAAGGCGGATTAATACAACTCGAAGTTGAAAAATATGCAATGGAATCTGCAATGACGGAGGTTAAACTGCCATTTGGAACAGTGGAGTATGCTCCAGGCATCTCAAAGCACCCTCTCACCAATTCTAGGCGCGACTGGGCCGTGATAAAGCTAAATGATATTAGGTTTCAAACTCTACCACCTTATCTGGTAGGTCATTTAAGGTAGCTTGCATAGAGTTTGCTAACTTTTAACATAGCTTCCCCCGACGCACTTTACATTCATAGAAAGTGATACAATAACGGAGATCTATGGCGGGAGCACTATCTTAACCAACCTCATGCACCACCTTGGTGTGGCCACGACCACAGTTCTACCTCTACAAGAATTAAATCGAGTTTTCGACGGATCAAGGCCCTCAGAAGAAGATCAAGGCTACGAGAGTCTCCATGTGTTTAAACACGGAAGTACAAGCGGATGGACCGCTGGATCTCTCAACGAAATCAGGTCTGACTGTCGTTTCGAGAGTGGAAGTCAAACCTTGGAATATTGTGTTGTGAACATACCGCATCTAAATTTTTTCTCGTACCAGGGTGATTCCGGCTCATGCGTCGTCGATATCGATGGAAGAATTGTCGGAATGGTTCACAGCGGCAATGGGGAGAATGTTCCCTATGGAGCCGAGATCACTTACTTGACCCCGATGGAATGGATCATACAGGATATAAAGGATACGCTTAAGACGGATGATGTAGTCATAGAGCAGTATGTTGAGTAGTAGGGCCGTATCGAATTCTCTAAAGCGGCATGTAGTAAATACATAAAGTTGACTATTGGTTGGAGATGGTCTTGCCTCATGCCTTTGGGAAACAAGAGTACAGGTCTTGCCAATCTCGTTTTTATAATCACTTTTGGTAGAGCATATAATCCCTGGCTTTGCCAGAGAATTTGGATTTTTGCCACCCCTGTGTGACATATTAATATCTTTTCCGTATGTTCTGCTAATATATTAGACAATATAGCCTCAAGAAATTAAGACCATTTATTTTACTTGTAGTTACTATAAACACTGCAATCATTCAAAGTCGCTATTCGGATTTATGTATGGTACGAGTATACACTGGCATTCTCTCCCTTCCCCACGCATTACCCCCCTTTCCCCCACTCAAGATCTAACGTATCGACATCTCGGTCCCTCCTTCTCCACAAAGAGTCCGTACCAGCGGTAAAACGGCTTCAGAAGTCTGTTATTATAAGCGCGCGGCGACCAGGCAAAGACGAGGCCAGGATCAGTATGTACTGTATGTCTGCCCAACCGAACTCACCCACGATTTACGACAACGGAGGCTCAGCGTCCCGTTCCCGCGCGCGGGAGTGCCCGCCTGCATGCCGGACAGGGGGCAGCGCTATTCGACAGGGCTACGGCTGTTGCACTTCCTGGTGATACGAGTACGTGTACGGTTATCTCTGGCGATCTACCGTGAGTGTTTGAGACGGGTGGGGAGGGGTGGAGTATTGGTTGGACCGTTTTCCTTCAGACCTAGCCTTGCCCGTTTCCACTAATCGGAAGATGTGGGTGGGTGGGTGAGGTGAGTTGAGATGAGATCACGACATTTGGGACTGGGGTAGGGAGATAAGGGATTGTTGGGCCTGCTGGTGCCGAGCGGCGGAGGAATAATCTTGCGGTGCGAGAGTTATACAGGGCACAGGGGTAACATACCTGCACAATGCCATGAAACGAACGCACAGAGGGCGGGAAGGGGGAGATCTCGGAGGTCTCGGTGTTTTGCAGGTCGCCATGCAAAAGATTTTCTCAGATCCCACAAACCATCCGCCGTTTCGCAGCCCCTACCAGCCCATTTCAGCAAGCCATCTGATCTCCCTCACCTCTCTCCAAGATAGCCCAGCACCCAGGATCCAAAGCGCATACCCACCTGCAGAAACCGACATGAGCTGAAGCGCCGCCACAAACATCGCAATAACCAACACGTCGCTACGGTGCACACGCAGTGTCTCACCTACACACGAGAGCGTGGCGTCTGCAGGCGCCACGGGGGTCTCGATCGACCCCTAGCGCCCTCGTTGGGCGGCGCGGCGTGCGGGGAAGGACGAAAGAGGCGGCGTAGGATGCGAAGAGGCGGCCAACCACGTGGAGGGGGGTACGGTTGGTGGGAGAGTGTGCATGGGTTGTATGGGTGGGCGCGCGTGTTCTTTCCTCCTTGCTACTGTATTGTAGACGGGTTGGAACGGGGAGATAAAGACCCGCTTACAATAGTGGTTTGGCCTGAGACGGTGCGATGCGGGCTGTGAGATGGGATAGTCGACACCGCTTGTCGGCCTGGTACCGTATGCAGTATTGCGTGGTAGCTGGCCGGGGATGGATGGGTATTAATAGATGCGATACTGGAGTAGTATTGAGATGGTTCGTGATGCCCACGGGCAACAGGTACAGTCAGCTCCCTGACCAACGCTGTGCCGGCGCCGAGCCCGTTCTCTCCATCTCTTTCTCCACTACGCTCCGCACACGTTCGAGGAGCGTGGGAGCAGCATGGGAGTTCTCTTGGCGAATGGGGGGGACGGGGCGCGAAGGGCGTGGTAAGGTCTGTGCGGGTGGTGGGAGATGTGGCAGGGGGTGAAGTGTTTTTTCTGCTCGTCAGTTGGTTGGGTTTGATTGAATCGGTGTAGATTTCGTTCTTCTTACTTGTCGATTTCCCCGCACGAGCAGAGTAGTTACTGGTGGCCGTAGCCGACGGATGAAGGACGTGAGAGTGAGTGTGGTGAGATTGGATGGGATGGCCGAATTGGGGTATATTCCGAGGGATACTACCATACTTTCTTAGAAAGTTGGCTGTGGCTTTTGAATATCTGCTTTCATATACCCCATCTTACTGAATACTACCCTCTTTCCCCTCCCATCCCCGCATTTACACGCGTACTGTATCCATCAAGGAGACTCCTCCGTCTCCTCCCTCGCCCCTCGTACCTTACAGAATCTCACCTCTCTTTCTTCCACCGACCGGACATCCCCAATCCCCAAACCTGCGCTGCAAACCCCTCTGCCCCGCCCTTGCATTCCCTCCTGTCTCCAAGCAACCAAGCATTGCTGCATATCTATAGTGCCACACTATGGGGCACACCGGAACGTATGGCATGCTCCCCGATCGGCCCTTATCTTTATGCCATCGCACTGCATACAGGAGCGTCCGCGCGCAATGCTAGGCAATATCGCGCGCTGTTCCTACTACTGCTGCTGCGCTGTATATATATGCACAGTACGTACAAAGCGCATGGGAGTCACGGTGTTTGAAGCGGGCTTTGCGATCGGCTCGGTTATACTGTACGCACAATCCTGCACACACATGCATCCCTCTGCGCGCGCATAGAGTATTGATGTCTGCTGTGTTATGGCAAGTTCTGGCGCATATTTGTCTCGCCTGCCCTCCTATCACGGCAGCACACATACATGCTGCCATTTAACACTACTCCCCAAGTATAGACTGTTGATACGATACCGCATATCCGGTGTTTGCTGTGTCTAGGCCTGGTCCAGCCGCTGCCAGCCGATTATTGATCGGCATGTGGTGGCGTGGACGCGTTTCGTGGCTGGGCGATGTGACGGTGCTGTGAGGGCGCCGTGTTGATGGACCGGGGCCAGGAGCTACAGGAGTTATGGGTGGAACGTGAATTGCTATATGGGGGATTGTTAGGCGTGGATGGCGTTTGTGTGGTGGGTAAGGGAGGTCTGGCGGGAGGATTGAAGGGCAATAAGTTTTGGGGGAGGCTACTGGAATGTGCCATGCGTCCATCCACTACTCTGCCGTTCATAATGCACCAAACCAAACCTCCCTTACCCCAGCCGTCCAATGCCCTCCTCTCCCCTCTCCCCAACAAATACCCAACTTTCGCAGCGCAGACCACCTGCTGGGATGGTCGTCATGCAGGCCGCCCGTTCCAGCGATACGATAGTCGTCGCTCTGGGCGCAGTCTGGGCGCCCAGCCCGTGAAAACAGGGTCCTTCTTCAAGCCATCTTCCATTTTAGGATGATGATGTCCCATTTTGTCAGACGGGCTGGCCGGTGGATGATGATGATGATGATGATGAGCGTGCGCTGCGGTCCAGTCCGCGCCGGGGAATCTCCGACACTATTCGCGGCTGGAGGGACGGGGCGTGGTGGGGACGAAGCTGTGGATATTGATAGAAGGGCGATTGGGAGGGACGAAGGAGAATATGCAGTGGGTCTAAACGGGACGGCGGGTGGACTGGGCGGAGAGACGGTTGTTTGGTGAGATTGGGTGGTGGGGCGGGGCGGGATTGGAGGGCTCTGCTGCGTGGATGAGAGAACATTTTGGTAGTGTACACTCCAGAACGACATAGTACGTATGGAACTGGATGTGTAGGATGGGGTGTTTTCTCCAACAACGAGATATCGATATTGGGGTCAAGTGGAGGGTGTGAGACATGGCGCGGGGGGGCGTTGGTGAGATCGGCGCTGAGAGAAGGAGCGATGAGGGAGCGAGATGCGCGTCGTGCTGGAAGGATGAGTGAACAGTGCGCATTTCGCATGCATTACTATGGTATGTATGGAGTAAGTATTGTGTACCGTATAGTACCATTGCCGGACGAGTAGGGAAATGATTGTTATGGGATGAGTCTGGTTATTGCGACATTCTCAGACCGACTGACTCGTGGGACTGGTTTTTTTGTTTGATTACTTGCTTTTTACCATGTCTTGATGCCTCCTTATATCCGCGTAAACTCTAGTGTAGTATATTAGTACAGTAGCATAGTAGTATAGGGTTGCATAGTATAGTATTACTAGAGTCTGATATTATATGATATGGTATAGTACCGTCGACGATGCATATCGAAGCTTCTTGGTGGGTGCCACTCTCTCGTAGCCCCCTTCCGAATTCCTCAATCCTCATCCCACCCACAACGCCTGTCTCACTGATAGTATTCTCACATGCGTCTTATGCGCAACGGGCCTGCACCAACCGCATGACGCTCTTGCGCGCTCCGGTCACTCTGCCCGTTCTGCCCTTTCGTCCCACGTAATCTTAACCGCCAAGGGCTCCATGAATATAAGGGGCCAAGAGATGAGAAAAGAACGCTACACTCTCCTCTCTGCACGGATTCTGCAGTGACCCGGACGGAGCAACAAGCGGCGGCTTGGGGTTTGGTTCGGTTTATGGGAGTGTGCTAGAGGATGCACTTGGCACTTTACCACCGCGACGGGTGAACTGACACCGTGGGATAGAGTGAACGGTATATTCTTCTTACATAACATTGATTCTACTCCAGAGTCACCCCTTGCCCCCCTATCCCACGAATCCTCCCGTCGTCCCTTCTACGTACGAGTCTCTCGTGAATCCTCCAAGGTGGCTCTTTACCCCTAATCCCCTAATGATCCCCTAACGATCCCCTACTCCCTTACTCGCCTTTGTAATCCCGCAATACTTTGTAAGTACATTGTCAGACGGCAAAAGCCCATCTTTGCGCATCCACTTCGTTCCAGATAACGCCCCCGCCCATCCTTTCTTCAAAGTGCTGTACTCTAGTACTCTAGTAGTCTACAGTACTAAATGCTAACCCCTGCTACTTATCTCAGGCAGCCCACAAGCGAACAACCCCTACCCTTGCAGCTGTAGACTTCGCGACTCGACTAAATCCTCAACTAACCCACTTACCTCGCTGCACCCTTCCCTTTCCCATATCTATCCCTGTCAATTGTACATTGAAGCGGAAACGAAAGCGAAAGTACCGTACTGCGCAGCCCAGGAGCTAAATATTACGCTATCTCTCTCCACTCTCTCGTTCCTCCGCTTGAATCTCTCTTGGATCGAGCTTCCTCAACTACGTGCACTGCCGCCGCTGTTACCGTTTGTGCGTTTGCGTTGTGTTGCGCTGCTGTCGTTTGTCCCGGGATCGCGATACTAGAGTTGAAGAGTACACATAGCAGGAGGAGCGAGTAGGACGCTGGACCGCTTCCCGAACCACCGAACCAACCAAACCGCCGCGACTTCGGAGGTGCATCACCACCATCCAACCAGCTCAACAGCACCGAGTTTCCGCGCTCCGGCTCCGACCACCCAGCCGCCCTTACCACCCTCCGATGCATACGCCCCCTGGGCCCTGACTTTCAGCCGCGCAACGGGGAAGGACGACGAGAGGCATGGACGTGCGCTCTGGGATTGCGCATATCACGAGCGGAACATTCGAGCACGCGGCGCCGTTGGAGGTTGCGGAAGACGAGGGGGCTTCACAGGAGCGGGTGCTGAAGCGGGCAGACATACGGCGCGTGGGCGACGCGAGGGATTCGGCGCATATTGCGCGGATTCGGAGGACGATTGGACAGAGGAAGAGGATGCTAGGTATGGTTAAGGAGGGGGTGATTACGACAAGCGCGGGGAGGGTGGAGAGAGTTGCGGATAATACGGCTAGAGGGCAACAAGAGGCGACGGCATCGACGAGCTCGTGGGGGGACCAGAGGGGAGTTAAGAGGAAGGTGGATGCATGTGGGAATGTTATACCAGAGGAGGAGTTTGACGAGTTAATTGAGCCGAAAGTCGAGTCGCCAGGAGATGACGCTGCGCTGGCGCTAATTGAGAACCATCGACTGTCCATGGAATTGATGTCACCTGTGGCAGCCAAGAGGCCGAGAGGGAGGCCACGGAAACATCCGGTTGTGCCGGAATCGACAAACAAGATTACAAAAGGGAGGTCGAAGACAGGTTGTATTACATGTCGGAAACGGAAGAAGAAGTGTGATGAGACGAAGCCGAGGTGTATGTTGTCCCTTGGTCGTTGCTATGCAAGCTACCTAACTTGTTGAGTTTAACTAACACCTTATAGGCATGAACTGCGACAAGAACGCCGTAGTGTGCGAAGGCTACCCAGAGCGGGCTATCTGGAAGTCGGGCAAGGAGAAGTCAGAGGAAGGCACTGCAGTCTGGGCTAAGGATATCCCGACCTCTGTGCTCGGCGCGTCGACCGCGCAACTCAGCCGCGTGTGCATACCCAACATCCAGCTTCAGCCTGTGATCCACGGCGTCGACACGGCTGGCGACCGTATTTTCTTTGAGCACTACGTGTTTCGGCTGAGCGCGGTGCTGACGGTCGAGGGACCACAGAAGAACGCCTTCAAGGATATGCTGTTGCCGATGGCGGTCAAACATCTCGGTCTGATGCACTCGATCCTGGCGCTATCGAGTAGCAACCTCGACTACCAGAGCGATTACGGGCGTGCTATTCTGGCGAAACACCCGGAAGTTACGGAGAACAGCCTCTCAGAGCGCGCGCTCTTCCACCAGGACGAAGCTGTCAAGGAGTTCCTCCTCGATATTGACCGGCAGAACTCCGGCACAACAGAGAACGCCGTCCTGTCCGTGCGCTACGGGCAGATGCTCTGTTTTGTCGTCAAGAGCTTGACAGAGGGCAAGGCGACGGGAGAGCACCGTATGCACCTGCAGGCCTACCAGAAGCTCATCCGCGAGACGCCCCCTGAAGACTCCCCTTTCATGGACTTCATCAAGGAGTACTTCCAATTTCACATCTCCGTCGACGAGCTGGTCCACCGTCCCGCCTCCCCACCCCCATCATCCACTCCTGAGGACGACTCCCCGCTTATCCTACCACCAGCCCTTTTCCAGCCCGAAGCCGAGTGCCTCATGGGCGTCCAGGACAATCTCTTCTACTTCATGTCCTCGATCACTCGTCTCCGCAACAAAATCCGCATCAACATCGAATCAGACATCGACCCCATCGTCGACTACAACGCCCTCTACCGCGCGTCCCAGATCGACGCCTCTATCCGCGCCTGGCAATCCGCCTGGCCTTCGGGCGAGGTCCGTCATGTCGCAGGCCTGCTCTACAAACAGATGCTCTGGGTATACCTGTGGCGCAGCATCTACCCCCCGAAAGCGACGCGCTGGGCGCCCGACACGAAGATCACGTCTGCTGTCAACGGCGCACTGGAGCTTTTGAGGTTGATCCCTGCAAACGACCCCTGCCAGACTGTGCTGTTAACACCAACTTTTATTATTGGGTGCGCGGCGTTTGAGCCGGAGCAGAGGATACCGATTAGAGAGAGCATTAGGCGGATCAAGGCGTATACGACGCTGCGTAATGCAGATCGCGCGTTGGAGGTGCTGGAGGAGGTGTGGAGGTATATGGATAAGAGGGATGAGAGGAGTTGGGATTGGCAAGGCATAGCGAGTGATATGGGTATGGACTTTTTGGCGACGTGAGGAGAGGGGAATATGTTTGGAGGAATAGGCGGAGTTGGGGATTCCGGAGTTACGATTGCCACGGCTGGAGCTTGACGCTCATATTTATGGGCTTGGAGCCGGTGATAAAACGGACTCGCTTGTCCAGGTTCGCTGGATCGATATACTCGAATGCGCCGCCCACAACGACGGCGCGCGATACACGGGGGCAACTCCCATACTTCAGGGGGTCGCCGTATTCATCGCCATATCAGGTTCGCAATACCCGCACACAACCACTGCCACATATCACGCTATTTTTTCTGTTCTCGCATTTCACCACGGCGTTTGGGCAGGCGGGGAAAATGAAATTTAGCGTCCACATCTACATCAACATCAACATCTATATCCACCACATATATCTACACCTACAACCGCATCTTTCATACCCCAATCGACTGGGTTGAAAGCATACAACCAGAGTCTACCCCTCACGGGTGCATTTTGCGACATCTATTACTCTTTTGTTCTCTTTCCCACTTACTATGCTTTTTATTATCCATTTTCAAAACGGTGTTCAGACCGGTCGGTGCACAGCGACAGGGTCGGGGGCGGCTATTCGCGAATATTTTATTATTATTATTCAGTCCCTTCTTACTTCCATCTGGTATGGCACGTTCAGTCTCGTGGTCAATGGATGCTGCCAAGTCTAGCTACTTGTTATCCACGAAAACGAATCGGCCATACCAGGTCGAATAGAGGAGTCTAGGGACGCACTGAGACTAGGACTGGGACTGGGATAGGGGTGTTGGGAGATATAAAATGGCGAGATGATGTGGGTGGAATAATAAGAGAGGAGATCAGAGATGCCTCACGGCGGGGATGAGGGATAACAGGAGTGTATGATGATATGAGAATAGCGAGAACGGGGAGTTGATGAATAAAATGAGAGAGCAAGCGGCGATCTAATTTTCTGTTATATTATTTATGATGATGTGAATCTGTGAATGTCTGGGCCCTTTAAGTGTATCCCTCAACAACTACCTTGTACCTTTGAACCATAGGCATCTAAAGCAGCAACTCGTACAGCATGCAGCAATTAAGGTATCTAACTATACAATACAGCGCTTCTCATACAAATATCCCCACCCCCCTACAACTCGCAGCCCACCGCAACAGCAGCTGCCCCCGCAAGCGCAACCATCCACATCTCCGCGCCCATGTATCCAACCCCACCAGTCGAAGTCTCGCTTGGCGCAGCCGTTTCCGAGGGGCTCCTAGTTGCCTGCTCCGTAATGGTCGACGACGGCGTTACCGCCGGCTCCGTTGCCACCGGCCACCCTGTAGTCGTCGTCTGCGTCTCCTCAACCTTCGCAAGCACATCGGCATAGCAATGAGCAATGGCGAAGGTGTCATCAACCAGCCGCTTGCCGTCTCCATCACGCCACTTGCCATTCTTGAAAGTATTGGGGCAATTGTCCCTCATGTTGATGAGATCTTGGGCATTGTCTTCCAACCATGTGTACGCCTGACTGGCGTATGCCGAATAGGCTGGGAGGACGCTTGCCGGCGCAGCATCAGTGAACGCGCACCAGTCTGCCAGGTCAACGTCCGGGCATCTCCCAAGGTCGGGGGTAGTGGCCGTGATAGTGGCGGTGTTGGTGGCAACCTCAGTGATGCACGACTTGAACAGCTTCCAGCCGTAGGAGTTGAGCTCCATGGACAGATCGCCGGTTGGCTTGGGCACGTCCACGCCCTCCTGGGTGAGGAACCTGGTGGGGCATCCCTCTGGATCGGCGGCTCGTGGAGCGGGGGTGATGCGCGCTGCAACTGGGCCGGTGGCGGCGACGGTGCAGGCCGCGACGGCGATCAGGAGGAGGGGAGAAGAATGCATGTTGACGACCTTACAACATGTAGCTAGGAGACAAAATTGACGACGGGGAAAGGGGAGGAATACACTCATGCCTGCGGCGCAGCACCAACAGCCGCCGCGTTAATAGCAGAGATTGTGCCAAGACGCCCAGCCTTTTTGACAGGCCCTACATGTTGGATCTAGGCAGGAACGCGCACAGGGCGTCCGTGCCAACAGCGCCGCCGTGCCCCAACATCTGCTGTGGACGATGAGTACTCCCCGCTACCTGTCATGGAATGAATATAATCGTCTAACCGAGCCTCCACCTCGTTTCTCTATAAAAAAGCATTGAAAGCTGGAGCAAGCCACCTCGCGTAAGTGCCATGCAGCCTTGCTATAGCTCGCGTCCTCCTCCTGACCGTCCGGGGCCAACCGAGCGGAAATCATCGCATCCGAGCACCTATGCCCCATAGATACCATACCACCCGTGACGTTCACTGTACACATGGCCATCACGTAGCCATCCCGAGTACGAAGCGGGTGTGTCGTCGTGTACTGTACGCGAGGTGCAGCGGGATTCTCGCTACCCGGATGATTCTGCAGTAGGGATGATGGGTGCGATAGGGGTGCTATAAGGGTGCTAAGGGTGCTAGGCTTCGTATATTGGTTGCTGTGAGTGGCGGAAACGTGTGATGGGCGGTGGGATTAGCGGTGGGATTGGCGGATTGGCGGGGGAGCGTTGGAGGATGGGGCGACGGGTTGCTGTAAGCGAGCTCTGGGCAGCGGAGATGCTGAAGGAGGGGGAGAGGAACATGTGCATCTGTACTCTACTCTAAGTTTGCTGTACCCTTGGGTTTCTGCGCCCTTCGCCAACAATTATTTACAGTATTATAGAAAGAGACATAGGCATTGCTATTGCAGACAGTGGTAGCTGTGACGACTTCCTCTTGCGCCGTGGTCGTGGCGACGGGGCATCCTCAAGTACTTACGGGTACAGCCACTACTCTCCTCTAGCTGGCCTTGTCTGGGCATACGCTACGTCGGCTAGAGTACTGGTTCAACCGTTAGCTGGCTATAGTACGGCTAGGCTAGGGCATGTCGTGGCAATGGCAAGGTTTGTAGCGCGCAGTAGTCGCATCGTCCGAAATTGATGTGGAGGGATCGTGCCGATGGAGCGTGGGGTCAATGGACCGATGAGGGGATCCTGGAGCTAAAGGTAAATTAGAGTATAGCACATGAGAGTAGGTGTACTCTCGTATTTTTCGTCCGTCTCCTTCTTCTTTTCTTCATTGCATACGTGAAGTGTTGGGTCATTGCTATCACGCTGGTCGTCATTATCACTCACGCCGAAGATATTACGCACATCGACGTACCGGCTAACATCTTGAGCATCCGCCCTCAAACGTCTCCCCGCACTTCAAATTGCGTATATCTGTCTGCAGCTAATCCCTGCGACTATGGATTGAGGCTCCCACGCCCTGCGTCGAAATGGAGAAAGACGCCCATTCCTCCCCGCCTGACGGCGACAACTCGACCCCGCCCCCCGCCTTCCTCGTCGACAAAGAGAAAGACCTCGACTCCAGCCTCAAGACCCCCTCCCGCAGTACCTCCCTCGAAGCCTCGCGCATCGACCCCACCAGCCTGTCCAGCAATGACCTCCACATCACCCAATCCGCCCACAGCGCTCAGCTGTCTCTCTCTTCCGTTGTCCCAGTCGACATCCGCGTGCGCGCCCTCGGCGTGAGCGTCGACACCCATCCGCGCAACTTCCACAGCGCCGACGGATTCACTAATCTCTTCCGCGCCAAGCCCCCAGCGGAATCGCGCTGGCGCCCGCTCCTCGATAATGTTAGCGCGGACATGGATCGGGGCACGCTCACGGCGATTATTGGTGGCAGCGGGAGCGGGAAGACGACGATGCTGAATCTGATGTCGGGGCGGATGGGGGATGGTGGGGGTAGGCTGCGTGCGCGTGGCGCGGTAACGTTTAATGGTGGGCTATTAGGGGGTGTGAGAAGCGCATATGTGATGCAGCAGGATGTGCTGCTGCCGACGCTCACGGTACGGGAGACGCTGCAGTATAGTGCCGACTTACGGCT